>VONZ01002067.1:0-72159 GCA_012976165.1 Labeo catla | reverse complement strand
AAAAAAAAAAAAAAAAAAGAAAAAAAAAAGGTGGACAGGGGTCCTCCTATTTCAAATCAGTGCATTTTTATAAGAAAAATATCCATATTAAAAAGTAAGAATCACTTTAGTTTACGCCGACTGGTTGTACCGGAACCAGTTCTGAGTGGATGCAAAATACGCCCAAACTGGGGCATGATGGGACGGCATCAATGGACTAACCAGCAAACCGATTTCATTGCACAACATCTGAAATGTTGTTTTAGTAATTCTAAAATGCCTTAGCCAAAGTCTGTCATCAAAGTGGTTAAGTATTATTACTTCCCAGAACCGTCTTGACCAGCTGCGTTTCCACCTCCGAAAGCAAGATGACATGACTGCATTCATTGCGTTTTGTCTACATTTTCTGAGACGCAAGTAATTTATAATATATATCAGCCTACACTGTATTTTAACAGTGTTATTTAATGAAAAAGAGACGAATCTGTAATTAATAATAAATACAAACGACAAAGCCAGATTTTGAAGTTTATTTTCATTGAGCTGCTTTCGCCATTGTGTTGTTTCAAGCTGAAAAGCATTAAATTGTGCTTCATTTTAGATCCCTTCGCCACTCTGGTCATGTCAGTAGATATGGCAGTTTGTGTCACAGCAAGCGTTCTCCATTCTAATGTGTTTTTAAATGTACAATATAAATTTTAACATTTACCTCCACTATTACCCAGTGTAGACTGTAGTGTCTGTGTCTGAAAGTCCCAGAATGCCGAATTGCTGCCATCACATTCCCATACTCTATTGCAGGAAAAATGACAAAGTCCCATGTCATTTAGATTAGGGGAACAGATCAGTTAAACTGTGCTACAAATACACTATGATTTAAAAAATAATGAATGGGGTGCACGTGCGCCATGGAGTGAACAGTAAATAACTATAGTTAACTGGTCAAAATTAACAGAATATTAATATAAAATGCCTGAGGAATTTTAGTTCATATTCATAGTGTTTTAAATAGCATGTTCGAGTACACTTAGGTGTGTTTAAGATTATCTTAAGTACTAAAGATTAATTTTTAGTATATTAAATTTGTGGGTGAAAACAGAGCACATTAAGTACATTATGGAAGTGCACTTTTTTAACCTGGGGCAACACAATCCAAAGTGAATGAGAGCCCTGTCACTGCTACTGTGTTAGCAGACAGTCATTTTAAGACTGCTGAGCCTGCAACTTCAAAGGCTGGCAATTTGGGGCATGTCTGAAGTGTGCTGGAAAGACTATTTAGATAGGCTACTTGAGCATCAAGAAATATTCATAAACAGGTGCAGCCGTAGTATTAGGGGTTTGAGCACACAGTGCTGAAACCCTATTGTAATTGTTAAGATTTTTATTATTAGGGGTTCGAGCACGACTTTACATCGTTGCAGTCCTTGGGTCAAGGTGAACAAAACTGCACTGGCGCTGATTTTTCGTACGAAGTCCGGTTTTTCTGCAAAATGGTGTTATGTCCGAAACCTACTTTTGCGAACTAGTCCTAGGTTTTTCGCCCGATCGGAACCAAACCACTGCAGAAATGTTCTCTGGACAGTGAATACCAATAATTATTAAAAAAATCTCAAAATTTGACTCATCGGTGCGAAAGGGCCCCAAAAAGTTTGTCAGGTGGAGGGCCATTTTTACTAAAATGGCTATAACTCAGGAACCAAATGAGATATCTTCACCAAACTCGGTACACATGTGTATACGCTGAATCTTTGGTCAAATAAAAAAAAATTGCACAGCTCTGGCACTTGGTGGCGCTATAAGCCTGAAAAAACATAAAAATGCCTATAACTATGCAATCATTGGTCCGATCGATCTCAAACTTGGTATGCAGTGTCTCTGTCCAATGTGCCATAAGGGTCTATGAGGACATTGGCGTATCTCAAAAAACATGGCCGCCATCGGCCAATGAATTTTGAGCACCCATTAGACAAGGTTAACGAAGGTCAATCGGAACGAAACTCACTGGGCATGTTCGACTCATGGCCCTAAAGGTCTGTAAGAATTTTGAAACAAATCGGCCACTAGTTGGCGCTAACGAGTTTTTTGCCTCTGTAACATGCCTCCCTCGCGTGGCGTTTCACACATCCACAAAATATGCATATCATTTGATAGATCTCCACATGCTGAGCAACTTTGCCTCAAGAACCATTGCTGTCAATCAAATCATTCATTAATTATTCACAAATATGTGAAAAACCTACTTTTGCGAACTAGTCCTAGGTTTTTCACTCAATCTCGATCAAACCACTGCAGTAATATTCTCTGGACTCTCTAGATCAATAATTGTCAAAAAAAAAGTTGAATTTTGTCCTTCGGTTAGCTATAACGATTATAAAAGGGGTGTGACCAAAAAATACCCAACAGCCTATAAAACCTAAACGAAAACTTAAAATTTTACGAAAATTGATGAGAGCATGTGTCAGATGACTCTTAACCAGCATGCAAAGTTTTGTGAAGATCGGACCATAGGTGGCGCTATATCAGTTAAAAAGGCTTCAGAAACACAAGCTGTCTAAATGGCCTCAAATTGCTAAATAAATGCTCATATATTCACACAAACACTAGATCTTCATATCATACGATAGATCTCCTCATTCTGAACAACTTTGACTCTTGGACCATCAATGTCAATCCAACTGTTCTTTAGATATATAATATTATTTAAAAAACCTACTTTTGTGAACTAGTTCTAGGTATTTAACTCAAAATCAATAAAACCAGTGCAGTGCAATTCTCTGGGATCTCTAGATAAACAGTTATCAAAAAAATGTTCAACATTTGCATTTGGACAATGATAACAGGGCCACTTAATAAGATGATCATGATCTACTGTACCCAAAAGTCTATAAGACCTAAAAGAAAACAAAACTAAAAGAAAATGTTAGTCATATATTTTGGTTTGGACTACACCCTAAAGCCATAGCATCTCAGAGGCCTTATATGCTCGAACCCCGGTAATTGCTGCTTGCAGCTATATTTATTATTATTATTTTTAATTGACTTTTATTAGACTGTACTTTATTAGACTGTACTTTATTAGACGGAATGTTCATTTTGGTTATTTTTTTCACCTAACCGACAAGCGACGGTCATTGAGCCATCATTAACCGTTAACTGACAAGATTTTCTTAAATTACAATTAAATTACGTGGCTGTGACCCATCAAAAATACCTAAATTTGTTTTCCAAGCATTCATTTTATATACGCAAAAAGCAGCATAAACAATAGAACGTGAGGATGTACATGGTCACATCCTGGCTAGTGTTACTAAATGATAGTCACAGTTCAAGCTGTACTAGATAGCAGATCCATGGCATGCACGATTGATGAACAAATGGAGTGACAGGATGTCTGCACAGGTTGACCAGTCACATTTGGACATTATTCTTGTTGGTTGTGGTGGTGTTAAAATCAAACCAAGTTGAATGTACTTGAAGATGGACGTGTATGGCAAATTAGTGAGCGTGCCTACGTGTCTCACACCCAGGCATGCAATACACATGCAATATGTGTAGCAATAGCCAACAATACATTGTATGGGTCAAAATGATCAATTTTTCTTTTATGCTAAAAATCATTAGGATATTAAGTAAAGATCATGTTTCATGAAGCTTATACTTATACTGACGTATGTTTATATTATGTGTTACAGCCAGAGTGTTTATTTTGCATTTGTCCACTAGGTGGTGTTGTGCCGTGGTTCCGTCTTTTTCTAGAGCGAGAGTTGGGGACAGGTGTGGAGTGTTACCTGTGATTGGCGTTTAGGCTAAAAAGAGGAGATTCAGTGAGCAGTGGTGGCGGTGGACTTTGGTGCCGTTCGTCTTCCCTCTCCAGTCCCGGATTGTTTTCTTTTGTTGTTTGTCTATCCCTTATTCATACTTAATTTTTGTATTAATTTGATCTATTTTTGATTAAATGTTCAGTTGTTGAATTTAGTTTCATGTGTGGCCTCCCCTTATTTGTAATGTTACTTCACCTAGAGCCAAGTGGTTGTAACAGGTTTAACTAGTATGCAGCTAGTTATACAGTCATATAGTCGTGTCCACACATGTAGCAGAGTGACAATAAATCTTGACTTGACTTGACTAGATCTTCACAGGGAAGAGAATGAGAAAAAGGTAGGTACCGTTGTGCAATCATATATATTGGGGAGGCGGGACTACTGCGTCACTGTCGTGATTGGTCTGTCAACTGACAGACGTGGTGTAATTGGTGCTTCCGGGACTGGTCACACCCGAGGCGATTTCCATAGTGAGATACCGAATTTAATAATGTTTGAAAGAGAACCAGAATTCTATACGAATTCCCTTTACTAAATCAAACCTACGCAAATCATTTTGAATGGCTTACTTACCTGGAGCAGTTACTGTTGTATTTGTAGTAGCTTCCAAGTGCAGTGAGGCAACCAAAACAGATGTTGTATGAGAAAAAGATCCATGTGCCTGCCTCCATCCACACCAGAAAAAGAGATTTTTGCCTTTCAAAACATCACAGCTTTAAAATACTGGTGTGCAGTCAAATAAATAGAGAAAATAAACTTTCTTTTCTATGGCATCTATCTCTAACTGTTATTAAAGGTTGTTTATTAGGGCCCGAGCCCTGAAAGGGCGAGAGCCCTATTGTTTTTCGAAGGATTCTTCTTCTTTATTAGGGCCCGAGCCCTAAAAGGGCGAAGGCCCTATTGTTTTTCTAAGGATTATTATTAGGGCCCGAGCCCTAAAAGGGCGAAAGCCCTATTGATCCCCTAAGGATTATTATTAGGGCCCGAGCCCTGAAAGGGCGAGAGCCCTATTGTTTTTCGAAGGATTCTTCTTCTTTATTAGGGCCCGAGCCCTAAAAGGGCGAAGGCCCTATTGTTTTTCTAAGGATTATTATTAGGGCCCGAGCCCTAAAAGGGCGAAAGCCCTATTGATCCCCTAAGGATTATTATTAGGGCCCGAGCCCTGAAAGGGCGAGAGCCCTATTGTTTTTCTTAGGATTATTCTAATTATTGGGGCACGAGCCCTGAAAGGGCAAGAGCCCTATTGTTTTTCGAAGGATTATTTTTCTTTATTATTATTCTTTTTTTTCAAGGTTTTGGGGG
This sequence comes from Labeo catla, assembly GCA_012976165.1. NCBI lineage: Eukaryota > Metazoa > Chordata > Actinopteri > Cypriniformes > Cyprinidae > Labeo > Labeo catla. The sequence goes on along the minus strand of VONZ01002067.1, from coordinate 67,057 downwards.
GTTTTGGGGCCCTTAACATGCTCAAAAACTCTTGAAAATTGGCATACACCTTGGAATCCGCGGCCATTAGGGCCGGGCAGAGACTGGTACATGGGCGTGGCAAGGGAACTCTACAGCGCCCCCTGGAATTTGGAGGGTCATGTAGCACACATACTTGCACGTACACATATGAAACTCGGTACACATATAGAACTCATCAAGTTGAACAACTTTTGCACTCTATGTCATTAGCTAATCCCAACAGGAAGTTGGTTATTCTGGGTTTTGGCAAAAACGCATGCTCTGGAATTTGATATACTAGTCCTAGGTTTTTTACCCAATTGCCACCAAACTCGGTCAACCTGATCTCAAGACATTAGGGATGAAAAATTGTGAGGGGATTTTTGATATCTCGAACGGTTTGGCCGTGGCGAGGCATTGAAATTATGGCGAGAAATGAGAAACAGGAAATGGCTAATAACTACTGCACACATTGTCTGATTTGGATGAAACTTCAGTGGTTTGTTCGTTGTATGATGCCGATCACATAGATGTGACTATTAGGAGTCAAAGTTATAGCGCCACCAACTGGCAACAGGAAGTGTGTCTCTTTTAAAAATGCTTTGATATCACATGGTTATTTTTACTTGATTTGCTTCAAACTTCATCAGAATAATGTCAAAACACGGCCGATGAGAATCTGTAAAGGGGTCGTTGATACATTAAATACTGTTGTCATGGCAACGTGTCAAACTTTAACATTTGTTTCCTGTGTTTTTGGGGCACTTAATAAGCTTAGATTGTCATGAAACTCAACACACACATCAGTATTAATGATACTTAGACACTGGCAAAAGCTCATAAATGGGCGTGGAGGCGGCGCTCTATAGCGCCACCTTTTGTCAAAAGTTGGGGGGTTAGTTTGAGCTACAGACACCAAACTCGGTATGTATATTGTTCTCATCAAGCTGCACAACTTTCTAATTTACATCCATTAGCTGAGACCAACAGGAAGTCGGCTATTTTGATTTGAATGTGGATTTTTGGAAAAATATAGCTGTGAATGAATGAATACTACTCCTACAAAAAACAATGAATTTACACCAAACTTTGTCAACATGATGCCAACATACTGAAGATGTTCAATTGTGAGCGGATTTGGGATATCTTGAATGGTTGATTTATGATAATTTATTAAAGTACCAGTAAAAAAACATAACCCAAACTTTAAAATGCAGAAACCAAACACTTCAAAAAATTTTACATACATAGAACTAGTCATTCTGAGTAATAAATGCTTAGTTCCATCGATATAAAATACTCTACTAAAAATCGAAAATTAAAAAACTATTAAACATCATCTCTCACTCTAACTCTGTGTGTGGGGGAGGGGTGGATTGTGCCTGAGTGCCTGAGTGCTTGTGTGTATGTGTGTGCGTGACAGAGAGAGAGAGAGAGAGAGAGAGAGACAGAGTGCATTTACAGTGCATTATGCTAACTCTTCACAACTTTTTACATATGGAAAAACAAGTCATTGATAGGAAATATGTTTATCCTGTTTTCAGAGACCGCAAAAAGATTTAAAATATCACAGATGTAAAATGGCAGATGAACACTGTAATACCGAGTACGAACACAAGATGACCTCATAGGATAAAGAATCTTTTTCAGCTCATTCTCAGTCTATCAGAATGATTTAAAAGCGTTTTGCTTTTAACTTTTTCATTGCTGTAACCCTTCAATGCAAACTGCCACAGGGTCACTGTCAATGCATGTGCCCACCGGGCACCGTTTTTCGGATGGCACCAGAGTTGCGGATGCGCTGGCAGCGAGTGCCCGCCCATCGCTGCTTGCAGCTATATTTATTATTATTTTTTGTCAAGGTTTTGGGGGGTTTTGGGGCCCTTAACATGCTCAAAAACTCTTGAAAATTGGCACACACCTTGGAATCTGCGGCCATTAGAGACTGGTACACGGGCATGGCAAGGGGACTCTAGAGCGCCCCCTGGAATTTGAAGGGTCATATATCACACACACTTACACAAATGAAACTCAGTACACATATAGAACTCATCAATCTGAACAACTTTCGCTCTCTAAGGCATTAGCTAATCCCAACAGGAAGTTGGTTATTCCGGGTTTTGTCAAAAACGCATGCTCTGGAATTTGATATACTAGTCCTAGGTTTTTTACCCAATTGCCACCAAACCTGGTCAACCTGATCTCAAGACATTGGGGATGAAAAATTGTGAGGGGATTTTTGATATCTCGAACGGTTTGGCCATGGCGAGGCGCTGAATTTATGGCGAGAAATCAGAAACAGGAAATGGCTAATAACTACTGCACACATTGTCTAATTCGGATGAAACTTCAGCGGTTTGTTTGTTGTATGATGCCGATCAGATAGATGTGACTATTAGGAGTCAAAGTTATAGCGCCACCAACTGGCAACAGGAAGTGTGTCTCTTTTAAAAATGCTTTGATATCACATGGTTAATTTTACCCGATTTGCTTCAAACTTCATCAGAATGATGTTAAAACACGCCCGATGACAATCTGTAAAGGGGTCATTGATACATTAAATGCTGTTGTCATGGCAACGTGTCAAACTTTAACATTTGTTTCCTGTGTTTTTGGGGCACTTAATAAGGTTGGATTTTCATGAAACTCGAGACACACATCAGTATTAATGACAGTTAGACACTGGCAAAAGGTCATAAATGGGCGTGGAGGAGGCACTCTATAGCGCCACCTTTTGTCAAAAGTTGGGGGGTTAGTTTTAGCTACAGACACCAAACTTGGTATGTATATTGTTCTCATCAAGCTGCACAACTTTCTAATTTACATCCATTAGCTGCGACCAACAGGAAGTCGGCTATTTTGATTTGAATGTGGATTTTTGGAAAAATATAGCTGTGAATGAATGAATACTACTCCTACAAAAAACAATGAATTTACACCAAACTTTGTCAACATGTTGCCAACATACTGAAAATGTTAAATTGCGAGCGGATTTGGGATATCTTGAATGGTTGATTTATGGTGATTTATTAAAGTAGCAGTAAAAAACATAACCCTAATTTTAAAATGCAGCATCCAAACACTTCAAAACTTTTTACATACATAGAACTAGTCATTTTGATAAATAAATGCTTACTTCCATCGATATAAAATAATCAACAAAAAATAGAAAATTAAAACTATTAAACATCTGCTCTCACTCTAACTCTCTCACTCTAACTCTGTGTCGGGGGATGGGATTAACTGTCTATGTGTGTGTGTAAGTGTGACTGAGGGTAGTTGAGTGGCTGTGTGTGTGTGAGAGAGAGAGAGACAGAGAGAGACAGACTGCATTTAAAGTGCATTATCCTAACTCTTCACAAACTTTCACATATGAAAAACAAGTCATTCTTAGGAAATATGTTTGGCATGTTTTCAGAGACCGCAAAACATTTAAAATATCACACTTGTAAACTGGCAGATGAAGACTGTAATTCCAAGGATGAACACAAGATGACCTCATAGGATAAGGAATCATTTTAACTCTAAGCCTATCTCAGTCTCATTGTATGGTACAGGGATACTGTTAATGCATGTGCCCGCTGGGCACCGTTTATCTGATGGCACCAGGGTTGCGGATGCACTGGCGGCGAGGGCCCGTCATCGCTGCTTGCAGCTATATTTCACATTTGTGTTCTCTTGCTTTGTGGATTCTTGTGATTGTTTAATTTTCACTTGTTTTACTTAAATTTACTATCTTAAATTAGTAGCTTCATTTCTTTCTGTTTAAATATTCTCTGGATTATCACATACCCCATTAAATATCACAAACACCATTACACTACAGCAGACCATAAATGTTGTGATGTAAAATTACATGTGAAGTGCTTTAATTAATTTGGCTTCAGGTAATAAACTTGAATGGACAAGATGAAAGACTAGAGCTGTTGTAGGATTTCTTAAGTACAAATACAAAGGCCTTAAATGCCTGAAACAGGCTTTGACATGAAAAACATGCTGACAGTAGTTTTCCTATTGTACAGTAGATAACAGTAGCTTTCCTAGTGTTTTGTTTTTTTGTTACTTTGGTCGTTTATGTCCAGCCATGATTGATGTGAATGTATTAAAGCTTTTACATTTACATTTAGTCATTGATTCATCCAAAGCGACTTACAGATGAGGACAGTAGAAGCAATGAAATCAACAAAAGAGTAATAATATGTAAGTACTGTGACAAGTCCCTCTTAGTCTAACACAGTAGTGTTTCAGATGTTAGTTATAATTGCATTTAATGACACAAAATGCAAAACGTGACACACATATACAAGACCACTCGCCTTGGAATTAAAAGGTTCTATCTGACATATTTGTCAAAATTGAGTTATTCACAATGACAGTGTATTTACATTATGTGATGTTTCCTTTGCTCTAACCTTATACATTTTGAGATATTTTTGCCCCGTTCACTGCTAGTGGCCTCAGCATATGCTGCATTAGGTTATATGCGGGTCAGCGTGAAGTTGCAAAGTCACTGGTTCAATAGCATTACGAAAACTAAAACTTAATCAAATTTTGAATGGATTAGCAAAGAAAGCCCACAGAGTGCTCTGTGCTCCCTATAATAATTATAACGCTATCAATCATTTCTGTTTATCGCAATCTCACAAAAATCTGTTACAATCAGTGAAACTCTACACTGCACAATGAATTTCTTATTTACGTCATGTTACACTTTGTTTATTACAAAGAGAGATTCCCAAGCATGCAGTGCTGAACAAAAATGTCACGTGGAGTTGATTCTAACTTAAAAGCTTGGCCAAACAGGAGATTAACAGAAAATGTTACTGGTTGCTATTGATCAGTGCTACTAAACACATTGAAAATAGAAACCTCCAGGGTTCAAACACAAATATACAAAGTTCCTTGTCTTTGGTTTAATTTATCTTCTCTTGGTTTTTTGTTCCCTCTTGCACTCCCGAAAAACCTGCCCAGGACACAGTTATTTGCAAAGAAATATGTAATAAGTATTTCAAAGGCTACATGTTTTTAGGCGTGAAAAATTATTAAAGGGGTCATCGGAAGCTAAGTTCACTTTTACATGTTGTTTGAACATTAATGTCTGTTGGCAGTGTATGTACAAATCTACCCTATAATGATAAAAATCCATGCAGTGATTTTTAACTAATCTGTAAAAATAATATCCCCTTTTTCAAATCAAACCATTCTCAAATGCCTGTCGTTGTGGCGTCTGTGGCGTTTTTTTTGCAACCTTGGCCAGATCTGTGCCTTGCCACAATTCTGTGTCTGAGCTCTTCAGGCAGTTCCTTTGACCTCATGATTCTCATTTGCTCTGACATGCACTGTGAACTGTAAGGTCTTATGTAGACAGGTGTGTGGCTTTCCTAATCAAGTCCAAACAGTATAATCAAACACAGCTGGACTCAAATGAAGGTGTAGAATCATCTTAAGGATGATCAGAAGAAATGGACAGCACCTGAGTTAAATATATGAGTGTCACAGCAAAGGGTCTGAATACTTAGGACCATGTGATATTTCAATTTTTCTTTTTTAATAAATCTGCAAAAATGTCAACAATTCTGTGTTTTTCTGTCAATATGGGGTGCTGTGCGTACATTAATGAGGAAAAAAAATGAACAAATGATTTTATCAAATGGCTGCAATATAACAAAGAGTGAAAAATTTAAGGGGGTCTGAATAGTAGTGTTGGGTTCGAGTCCACCTAAGTCGAGTCCGAGTCGAGTCGGAGTCTTTTACCAATCGAGTCCGAGTCCAAAATGGCCGAGTCCGAGTCGAGTCCGTCCGAGTCCAAGGAAACACTACTGTTTGTCAGTATCTTAACATTGTTTTAATCCAGGGGTGCCCAAACTCAGTCCTGGAGGGAGGTGTCCTACAGATTTTAGCTCCAGCCCCAATTAAACACACCTGAACCAGCTAATCATGCTCTTACTAGGCATACTAGAAACCCCCTGGCAGGTGTGTTGAGGCAAGTTGGAGCTAAACCAAGGACCAGGACTGAGTTTGGGCACCCCTGATTTTAACCTTTATAACTAGAAAAATGCAATGTCAGTTGAAATGTAAGAAAAGCAAACTTCTAGTGGATCTTGCCATTTTGATCTCATAAGTGTCCATGCTCTGCTTAGCAAACTTAAAGTCATGCAAAAGAAGTTATGGCTGATCTATGTAATGTGGCATTTTAGAATGTGAAAAATTATAGGGCGGGACTTGACTTTATTCATTGATGTAGTAAATGTATAAATTCAAGGGTGGGGGTAAAGGAGTAGGTATCTTGGTGAATGGGACCTTAAGAGCAGAAAACATGTAGCCTCTTGCAGCACCTCTTTTATTTCTGATTGTGGCTGTGTGTGTTTTGGGTTGTATATGACTTTTTTTTTCTTGAATGAAAATGAGGTTGTGAGGGATAAACCTAGTCTTTACAATGGCACACACTGTGTATAAAGCCCTACCTATACTTTCCATAAGTCACAGCAAACTCACACCTGTTTTATTTTTGAATGCATTTATAGTTACATTAATTACAATAAATTACATTATATAAGGAATAATTGATGATGGGCCATTTAATTATTAGAAAATCATGCACACCCAAGATGGTTTTGGACCCATAAAAACTGTTGCTGCAAAGATGTTAGAAAAAGTATTTTTCTTTCAAGCTAGAAACTGCCACCATGTTTAAATAATAATAATTTCAGTACAGAAAAAACTAATCAATCAATATAAGTAAAACATTCTCGAGCTGAAGGTAAGTAAACACTCCAAGTATTACTTACAAGCAAAAGTATTAATAACTATATTAATCAAAAATACAAATGAAATAATATTTTTTAAAATAGAATTGTAGGGGATTTTTTGTAAGGTTTTTTTTATGTAGCTATTACAGAAATAGACTACAGACATTTCATGAAGTAATAAATGTTAAAATAAAACACTGCAAAATCTTCACTGTATACATTGAAGATAATTCTTATTACAGTTAATAAATGATTCAGTCAAGAACAGGGAGTGATTTTCTCTTTTTTTGTTGTTTGATTATTGTTTGACGTGGTCGGCCGCTGCAGGTTTATGCTGCTGTCCCTTTAAGATCTGACGCACAGATCAAATATTTTGACGCATCAGTATATCTCCCAGCTGTTCAGGTTTACTTAAGACAAAACCGACTTCATTTACATGAATAGTCTCCAATATGAGCATGTGTGTAGCAATAACAGAACCTATTAAAAGCAAAAGAGAACTCTGTATTCGCACACTGACTGAGAAGCGCGTTCTGTGAGCGTGCTTTGAGTGTGTGCGCACTAGTGATGCGCGGATGGCGGTTATATCCACGGGCGCTGCGGATAAACCGCGGGTTGGGTGGGTCCGGTAATAAAACAAATGCATTCTGCTTATTTGCGGGTGGGTCGCGGGTGGATGAGATGAATCAATAATGAGGCAAATATTAACTACATTTTCTAAAATATGAACCTGTTCTAAATACTTTTTTCAGGCAAACGATTTCATTTTTGTGTGTGTGTCTGTGTGTTCACCTGTTCGAGAAGTTGTGACAGAAAAAAAGACATTCCAGATCAAGTTTGAAGGGAGTTACGCCTGTGTTAATGCTATTGAGTAGGGTAATATTTCGTGGTGTAGTGCAGTACCTGCGGATACCCATTGAAAATAACTATGAAATAACTATGGGCGGTGTGTTAGTGGTCGGTTTAAACAGCCAACAAGTCCTGTCAAATAACTGTTGATAAATTATGATGATTGGGTTGTTGAATGTAATAAAAAGTACATTGCATCATATGTCAAATTAATGTATCTAAATTCACATATACAATGCATGTGCTTCTACTGCAAACTACTACTTTTGCCTAATAATTCAGATGCATTTTATAGATGCATGCAAAATCCACACTTTAAGTTGTTTGCACAGTTCTGAAAAATTACTTGCATGGGAGCCAACCTCAAAATACAATAAGAATTTTTAGCTGAAACAGTGGTAATGCTGTTACAGGGTAGCTGAGTATGACTCGGTTGTAGCCAGATCTGTTGAAGGTACCATAACTTTGTTATAACACCTTGTTTGAAAGACAGGAGACCTTGATTGGATCCAGCATAGTGTTTTTGATGTTCCTTTAGTACTATATTTAAATTCAAAGACAGAGTTTTCATATCACAGCTAAATTCCTAGCTATCCTACTCAGCTATCTTCTATCGTGTCTGTTCTACATTAAAAGGCTGCATATACTTTTACCTTTTAAACCTATTAACATCTTTTCTTTTTGCACTTTAGGTGACACTGCGAGATTCTGTGCCAGTTGTGCTGGTACGGAGCTCCTGCACCTGTGCAGCCGGCCAGGCAGTCTGCAACCATTTAGTGGCTCTGCTCTATCAAACAGCACATTACTCCGAAAGCGGGATGTCAGTTGTGCCACCGGTCCTTTCCTGCACTGAAACCGAGCAGAAGTGGCATAAACCGCGATCCATGGTTTGTTTTTGTTACATGTGTAACGTTTGTTTTTATTTAGTGCCTGTCCTAATAATTTGTCATTCTTTTCCTAGGGAGTGAAGCCTGGACCTGTAGATACCATGGTTGTGGTGAAGGCCAGGCCAGGGACAAGTTCAACAAGCGGGATAAGGTATTAGTTTTACTTAGAATGTAGAATCTGTGTTTAGAATTTGGAAATAGGTACAGTACTGTAAACTTGACTGAGATTTCAACAGAGGATAAATAGATAGACTTTACTTAAATTATCTAACTTAGAAAAATGTTACTATGAATTTTTGACAAATTAAAGTTATTACAACTACATTTTATGGCTCCATAACAAATTGTAGCAGGTTATTAGTGAGATCTTCAGTTATTTTTACAGTATAAAGCTGGATCTTCTCCACCAAAATACCTAATTGTCAACACAAACATCACTGCATTTTAAAAACAGTTTTCTTTTTGTTGTCTTTTAGGTCAACACTATACAAGGCCTACAGTGGTGATTTGCCTGTCCCTTCAACACTTAACCCTCAAGCTCATTATGCTGGATTTGACACACACAATTTGCCACTGATCTGTCACATGAACATCTCTGATGACAAACCACTTGTTGACTCTGTCTTTGGGAAAGTGCAGGCTGGGAGCATTTTGTCCTACCACCATCCTCTACCAACACCTGGTGGTATCATTACACATACAGATGCCCCTCCCTTTCCTCAACTGCCACCAGAAGACTACCACATACCACCCACAGTTTGCCACCTTGTGCCAACTAGCCAGGAACAGCTGCACCTCTCATCACTGGGTGTAACCTGGCCACAGTCTCACCTCATTGAAGCATCAACAAGAGGCCAGAGTGCAGCACCTGAGTGGCATGTCTTGAGAAAGGAGAGAGTGACCGCTTCCCACTTTAGGGAAGTATGCCATGTGAGAGAGGGGCGAACAGCGGAAAACCTGGCAGAAAGGATTATCCGGGGTGTAAGACAGACACAACAAATGAAGAGAGGGCTGGACATGGAGACTGGAGCATTAAAGGACTATGCAACTTTGAAAAATCTGAACTTGACTAAATGTGGACTAGTTATTCACCCCGACGCTCCCTGGCTCGGAGCCTCATCGGATGGGTTTGTGTATGATAGCCTGGAGAGACCTTGCTTTGGTCTTGTTGAAGTTAAGTGTCCCAATGTGCAGAGCTACGTAGACTGCAGATACCTCACAATGGAGCATGGCAAACACCAGCTAAAGCATAGCCATGCTTACTATTGGCAGGTCCAGGGGCAACTCCTAATCACTGGCATGCAGTGGTGCGACTTTGTTGTGTGTGCCATTGATGATATGTTTGTGCAGCGGATCTACAGAGATGATGTTGTGTTAGACAGTATTAAGCAGAGGTGCGATTTGTTTTTCTTTTACGTTTACCTACCCAAGTTCTTGTCTTTGAACTAGGGTAAAATTATAATTTTTCTGTCATATATCTGGTTGGTTTTAGTAATGTACTCGTTACCTCTGGTTCTGACCTGATTTAATCCTGGTTTACAACATTGTTATTTAAGTTCAGAGTTCTACCTAGTTAATATGTTAATGATGTAATTTGTTACTTGGGTTTCCATTTATACATACAATCACACATACACTCAACAACAAACATACTGATATACTGATACATTCACATGATTAACTTTACATTTCTTTAAATAACACAATCTCTTGAGCTGTATCTGTGTGATGATTGTGATGACACAGTATAGCAGTATGTTCAAAGGTTTTTTTTTAATGATGCTTGGTTTTAACTTTTCATGTCTGTCGGTCTATATACATTGAAATACTGATGTGACTTTGTTTTAACAAATAAATAAAGAGGTGACCTAAAAAGATAATATGTGAATGTTATTTAAAAAATATAGTTTTACAAGACTAATTGCTTACTCAATAACTTAAAACACATAAGATGATGATTTACAAATGTATTCATGTTGTTAGATTTTTTACATAACTATACACAAGATGTTTGATTATGAAAATTACTATTTACAAATGATTATGATGACAATTTATTTTACTACAAAAAATGACACAAACAACATAGAACTGTAACAATCTATTTACAATGGCAAATTAGGATTTAGTGGCCCAGGCTTTAACAAGCGGCCCATTTTGAAAGTTGACCAAAATGCAGGCAACAGCAAAAAGCTGATTGATGCTACCAGTGAGCGAAAGGGGAATGACTGTACTGAACAGTTTGTGTTCCTTCACCCTCCGAATGATTCGCTCGACGTGAACTCTGAGCCTCGCAATGGACTGCGTCTTTCTGACTTCTGGTCCAGACAACTGTGTTTTCTTTTTAAGAAAGGCAGGTATATGGACTCTGCAAGGTACAATATCTTCAACCAGAAAACCTTTGTCAACCATGATGGCCATTGATGGGTTCAGCAGTGAGATCAGACCAGACTGCTTCAGAATCTCCCTGTCACTGATGCTGCCTTCATACAGAGGAGACACAAACATCACTGGTCCGTGAGGGGCTATACCGATCAGTCCCTTGAATGTGCTGTGGGACTTGTAGCTGGAGAAGACTTCGCTCTGCAGGAGCAGAGAGTCAGGAGTTTGACAGCGGAGTTCAGTGCAGTCCAGGATGACATAGGTGTCTGGATATTGGTGAAAAACCTCTGGCATCTTCTCTCTGATGGTCTTCTCATCCAGCCAAATGCCCACAGCTCCGAGCACATTGTAAAGGAAGTTAGCCCAGGTGTTGATAATTCGGCTCACAGTAGACTGGTGGATTCCGAATCTATGGGCCAAATCCTTCTGCAGCAGCCCCAAAGACAAGTAGGTCATGAAAAGGAAAAACTCATCGATGGGCTGAAGTGACTGCAAAAACAGTAAAGATTGATATATTTACACATAACTGTGTAATCAGATACATTCATTCAAGTGATATATTAGAGCTTCATAGTTCAATGAATATTAGTTAAAAAACTAAAATCAAAATCAACTCACTGTTGGATTCACAGCTTGGCAGACATCATCAGCTTTGGTTACCGCTCGAGCTCTTGTCACACGCACAATGGCATGTACCGCTGACTCTATCTGGCTCCAAAAGGACATCAGGTGGGCATAACTTGCAAACCTGTGTTTGAGACATATTAGGTTAGTGGTTCATCCTGCTGCTCCAAGAACAGCGTGAAATTTTATTTTTCTTCTACAACTGTGTTCACAGTTTGGCCTGTGGGTGGCACTATTAAACCATAATGTGAGGTTACTTTTATTTAGTTATTAAATCTGCAAATCAATGCTTTTTAAAATATATGTCATTCATGTTGGATTATAAAAGGACAAAAATACTGTCTATAAGACATTAAATGACTTTATAGGAGATCTTCAGCACCACTACAAAAGGCTAAGCAGCCCTAATCCAGCAGCTGAAATGTAAACAATCTTGAGGCAACCATTTCTACCAAACTGTAAACATTCCTCTGTTTAACAATGACAGTGAACAGAAAACAAATATATAAATAAAGCATGTTTACCTAAACCTGTCTCCCATATACAGGTAATGCTACGTTTTAGTATTCTATTTCTCTTCACTTACTGTAAAAAGCCACTGAGCTAAAGCTAACGGTTTCGCAAGGCTAATTTCTGTAAAAATAATAATAATAATAATAATACACTACTGACCTTCTGGCTTACCTTGTATAAAACCTGATGTCATCATCAGAAGAAGCAAACCGCTCCAAACCAAACTTGCAGCTGATTGCCATCTCCTCCATCTCCCTCCGGAGCTTTGAGAGCTCGGACCGGAGTTCTTCTGTCTCACCCAGGGCTAGATCCACTGCTGCTGGCTCAGTGGTGTAGCAGTAATCGTGGTCATGGCAGTCAACCTCCATCACTGGCTGTGTTTGGTCGCTCGGTCCGGTCCCAAACACTAGGACGAGTGGCAGGCAGAGAGTAGCTGTTCCACTCAAACAGGACCGGAACAGCCCCCTTCTTCAGAAGTCTGCGTCCGCCTGGTGTAGTGTGCTCGATCAGATCAGCAGGTGAAAAATGACGACTGCAGACTCTTGTATGAACTGTGATCTTGAAGCAGTCTCGTCGTATATTAATTACCCACTTCTTCTGTAACTCACCATCTTTCGGAAAGGTGTGAAAACTTAAAAAAGAGTTACACCTTGACGATGCTGTGCATTGTGGTACACAGCAGTGGTAGCTAGCTGTGCTGTCCTCTCTCCTTTGGAAGGAAAACTTAGTCCTCTTGGATGTCATCTTGTACACACACACGCGCGTGTATACAATTTAAAGTTAAACACAATGAAAAACAAGATAACTGAAGTAGTTGTAACAATTGCCAAACGCAAAGGAAGAACACAGGCTAGCTTCAGCAGGACCGGAAAAAGGTGTGCAATCTGAAATTCTTCCGGAAATACGTCACGCGGCTCGGTGCATAGAGCCCATTCGGGTGACGTTTGAGCTCATCGGCGCATCTCTATAGTGCGCACATAAACCCGTCGGCTTTCAAGTAGCCTACTGGACGAGACTTTAGTGATAATGCATCGAGTTAGTGACGTCAACTGTCTCTGGACTCGGACGGACTCGGGATATTTTTCGAGTCCGAAAGGCTTGAGTCCGAGTCAAGTCCGAGTAAAAATGCATCCGAGTCCGTGACAAGTCCGAGTCGCCTAAAAATTGTACTCGAGACCGGACTCGAGTCCGAGTGCGAGTCCGAGTACCCCAACTCTACTGAATAGGTCGCAGTGAAGTTCTCCACCTGTTGAGTGACAGGACAAGGCTAAATTCTAACGTGTTTTGATGTGTGTGTGTGTGTATATATAAACTTGGAACAGTCGTGGCTTGATAGTCGGACTTGTGACTCCAAAGTTCTGGATTTGAGTGTTAGCAGTACCACCAGGAAATGTAGGTGGAGGCAGGGCCGTACCCACCATTGAGGTCCCCGAGGTCCGGACCTCTGTATTTTTCCAACGAACGTTCTAATTTTTGCAATTATTTTCAGCGAAACGCACGGGGAATGTAGTTCCGCATAAGTGTGATTTCAGTTATTTCAAAGGTCTTACAACAGCAAAATAACCAAAACCCAAACCCATGATACTGGTCAAACAAATAAATATAGCAAACATGTTTTACAACAGAAATGTTCAGGGATGTAAACAAACTTTTTCAGTTCATGTTGTTATATTGGAACCTATAACAAATATGCATAGGATCGGCATATTTTAAACAGATTCTTAAATTTGTAATCCTTCAAATTTCGCTATTTAGATTTATGTACGTGATTAGGCTAATGTACTGTTTCGTATTTGTCAATGTGATGAGGCAAGTGACATTAACGAATCTGTTTTCATTATAAAGGATTAATAAAATGAATGCACATATTGTGAATTAATTTAATAAACTTTATATATATATACGTTATAATTATCCTGGTAGCCTTCATTACAATCACTTGTCTAAAATGATTAAACATGAATATCAGCTGACCCAGTATTTACATTCTTCACTTACACAGAAGACAATGAAAAAACACCACAAACACTATACATATATATATATATTTTGTCATAATACTATTACTGAATGAATATATTTTCGTAATATTCAACTGGTCTGTTTTATCAAGAGACATTTCAAGAGTGCTGATATTTCACTGTTTCACCAATAGATCTGTGATTTTTCACTTTTGTATCACTCTTGGTCAGTGTTTACATGTTTCTTACATGCTGTTACATCCATTCAAAATAATCCTTGAAATATTTCTTAATTAAGACCATTCCTGTTTGGGATGTTATTGTGTATTCTGAAAAATAAACAAACTATATCTTTTCTATTTCCAGTTTGTAGCGTGGATCATTTATTGCAACATTTAATCTGATTCTCATGTTTAAGAATCTGATTCTCATGTTTAAGAATCTGTTATCTTGAAAAATAATCTATGCTACTACCACCCACTGACTTGGTTTTAAGTCTATATTGTTATCCAATTTATGAGCCTTAAAACATCTTAAAATGCACACATGTAGGTCAGGAAAATCAAAATTTTCTCGGGGGAGCATGCCCCGTTTTGCCTCGGAAAGGATTCTTGCATAACTCTACATTTCTCAGTTCTGCACCAACAAAACCACTTACTGTACATGACTCAAGCCGCCCCCATATATGGAAGTTAAATATCAGATAGCACAGTCTAATTAAATTCCAAGTTTCTTTGGAAGTCATTTTCTGAGGGCAGAGGCAGGGCAGGGGATACCTTTAGTATAAAAACACCAGATACCTTGTTCTCCATATCATTTGCTAAAACAAAGGGTAAGTCACTTTTGCTTAACATTTTTATAATCATTTTCAGATATCCTTCCAGTTACATGTATTTTCTGAGACTTGTTTTAAACCAAACAAAACTGTGGTTCTGCTTTAGTACATTTTAGAAGAACGTTTGTGTAAACCTACTAAGGATGGCTGAGAGCAAAAGCAAGTGTTAGCTTATTTCGTTATTTCAGCAGATTTGAAAAATTAGCAGCCATCAATGTGATCTTTTCGGTCTTTAAAAATATGCAATGTTTTTTTTTTTTTACACCAGTGGCTGTGACCCAGTGGAGCCCGACATTTGTACAAGACCTCCTCCCTGCTGCCCAAAAGACAGCTCTTCTCTACAATCTCTCTTACCTGTGCCTGGCCAACTTCCCCAACCTGGAGAGGATCATCAGGAGTCGGGCTGTGGAAACCCAGCTTCTGTTTGGATCTTCTGATGCAACTATGTTGAAAGTACTGTTTCAGATTTTCTCTTGAATTTAGTATTTCCATGTCTGTCACCTAGAAAAAAAAAGGTGAAATAACTATTAATAAATACATAATGTGAGCCATAAAAAATGTTCACATTTTTTAACTGACATTTTAGGTAAAATCTAAAAAATAAGAGTTTATTTTTTCACCACATCTTGGTTCGATATGTGTCTTGTAAATTTTAAATGCATTTCTTACATACCTTTAATGACTGAAAATTCATCTCTTTTAAAATGATTTGACTTAAAAAAAAAAACCTGTTTATTCTACTCTTTCCCCTTTCTAGCTTGTACTTATCTGAACAATGCCTGTTTTATGTTATTATGAGCACTTCCTAAGTCGTTTTGCCTCTTTAGGACAAATCGCTTGACGTATTCCCCTCTTGTAAGTCGCTTTGGATAAAAGCGTCTGCTAAATGAATAAATGTAAATGTAAATGTAAATGACTGCAGCAGCATTATAAGCAGGATTTACAGGACCAGCAATAAGAGTTCAGAATGTTTTGTCACTATTGTCACTGCTGTCTTTTTTTTCCAAGTCTTTACCTCACGTCTCTTCTCACAGTGTATTTTGACAAGTGAAAACTTGGTTCAGTCACTGTTTCCCATGTTGACAAAAGCTGTGGAGAAAAACAAGCCCGTTCTGGCAGTCAAGTTTCTAGCCAAAGCACAAGTCTGGATCAAAGAAATTATCACTGAAGTGGACAGGATAGTGGAAAAGTAAGAACATTTTCCTCATAATAACATGTTTCAAAATAATTTATTTATCCATATGAAACTTCTTTAATCACGTAAAAGTATCAACAAGCTAAACTTTTAAGCTAGTTAAACCAGCCCATTGCTATAAAATGTTAATTTCACGGCAACATTTCTTCAACATTGTGTAGGTATGATTTACACAACAAAGATGTGGCATTATCCACCAGTGATGTTATCAAGGAAAAAATTGAGACAGACAAAAAGATTACACAACAAGACCATGAGATGAAGGAGACTGAAAATATCCTGAATGATCTGAAATCAAAACTCCAAAAAGCCACAGAAGAGCTTGCTGAACTTGAGAGAAAGATAAACAGCAAAAGCCAAGAGATTCAAGATTTTGCCAAATCCATAACCAAAACAAGTAAAGGCCTCGGCATCTTTGCTGCAGTTGTTCCGTTTATCGGGCTACTTGTGAAGAGCATCTATGATGCTGTTCATGATCCTGAAAATGTTGCCCGTATGAAGGCTCTTGAAGCTGAATTGAATAACCTCATCGCTGATAAGACTGCTCTGAAACAAAACCAGTGGCAGCTCGAACTCCAGATCATTGATTGGCAGATGAAGTTTGCCAAAGCCAATTTTGACCGGAGTAAGTGTTTTCTTTTATGTTTAAAGCATGAGAAGTCTAGTTTAAGACAGAGCAAATATATGTCTTGTTAAAGCTTGTTTCTTATTTCATCTTTGCAGATTCTATACCAGATCCCATCCATTTAAATGAGGTTCAGAGTAGCTTGTCAAAAATTCAGGCAATTCTGATTCAGCTGAAAAACTTCTGGGAGAATGTTGCTCAAATGTTGAAGTACCTGGAACAAAAGACCTTTGTTGGAGAAGATCTTATTGAAGACCTTGTTGAACTGAAAGATGAATTTCTAGAATCAATCAAAGCAGCCGAAGAGGTATCAATCATGTTCACATGATTACAAAAACCATTCCCAATAAGGTTTTATTTTTTCTCTTTATTTATACTTCAAGGAAGGCTTGAGTGTTCCCTTCTAAATGATAGCCTCATTTTTTCCAAACCATTACTAATGTTTCATGCAAAAGCCTAATATTATTTTGGAACTATTTTAATTTCACAGGCTTGGAGCAGTTTTGGTGCAGGCTGTAAAAAAGCATCTGTCATCTTCAAGATCCAGGCCAAAGATGCCTACAAGTTTCTGGAGGTCAGTCCTTCCTCTCTCTCCAAGGAGCAGTGGCAAACAGAGTATGAAAGTGTGAAGGAACAACTGCAGAAAATAGACCCAGTGAAAAGTGTGACATCCTCTACTACACCTGCCATTTCTGAGTGATCTACATGCACAAGTACATTGTCCCATTTGTTTTCTGTCTAATGATGCTGGTAACCTGGAATGATGTCTTTTTAAATGCTGTGCTTGTATGCTACAGAGTTTTGCAATAATTTCTACTTAACCTAAAACATTCTTTACATATCCTCTGCTCTGCATGAATGATTGTTTTATAAGCCCGTCTTAAAACAGATATATAATTGGTTGAATGGTTCTCTAAATAAAGTTTGACATAATAACATAATTATTGACTTTAGTCATTGTTTTGAATAATCTCACGTCTGATTTTTTTTTCTGTGTTGAGTCATCTCAAATTACTTTTTATGTCACTGGATACAAAAATTGTCACATACATTTAAGGTTAAGACATTTTTTTTGCTTTGTTTTGATATTAAGAATAGAAAAGCTGTGTAATTGTGTAACTATTTTACAGTGTTCATGTTATAGAGTAATTACTTAAGTATTTAGTAACAGACAATGTAATAACATACAACCACATGTATTTGATATGTAACTAAGGTATGGAACATTGTATACTAACCAACTGTAATTTGTTCATGTAATGTGCAGATATAAAATTCTGTAAGGTAATGTGGTCGCTACCAAAGAATTACTGTCACTACCGAAACATGAGATGTTTTGTCAAAAATAATGTTGTTATGGTAGTGTTTGGTTCACTGTATATTCAAACTAATGAATCCTTAACTTTTCTAATAAATAACTAGGTACATGTAAGCTAAATTTTAACCTTTCTTGTTAAATTATATATTACTGTTTCAAATTTGTGACAAATTTGGGGAGAGGACAAATATTCCAAAACTTGAAAATACAGTATGAGAATTAACTGCACAATTACTATAAATGTGTACCTTGGATATTAAACAATTTTCATACATACTAAATTACTAAAAAAAAAAAAACATTTTGTCACATTATGCTGTTTAGGAAGCACAGGTGCATGGGATTATAATCAAACTAAACAGGAACTAGGACATAAGGATACACAGGAACGGAAAAAGGGGCAGATATACAACAAAACAGGTATGACACCCTGACAAAACGAGTGGTTGACCGTATCAAAGTCCGCAGTCAAATCCAAAAGGACTAAAACAGCAGAATTACCATTGTCCACAGCTCGTAAAAGATTATCAAAAACTCTTAAAGAGCAGTTTCCGTAATGTGTCAGGACTTAAAACCAGACTGAAAAGTTGATTGAAAACAACTTTCTCCAAAACTTTCGAAAAAAAGGGGAGTTTAGATATAGGTCTAAAATTAGACAATCCAAATGAATGAATACAAATTTTTCTTTTTTAGAAGCGGATGCACAATGGCATGTTTAAAAACAGCTGGTACACACCCTGAGCTGAGAGATGTATTAACCAAAGACACAACGCTTGGCTGACGAGGAGGATCAGGAGCAACAAAGGACCAAGGTGGGGCTGGAGGGATGGAGGAGCCTGAAGGAGCCGGAGGGATGGGGCGAAGCAGGAGGAGTGGAGTCCAGAGGCGTAGATTGGTCGACGACAGACCAAGGTGGAGTTGGAGGAACGAGGAAGCCCAGTGGAGCCAGATTAAGTTTCCCTCCATCTTAATCCGGTGGTGTCTGGGAGGTCGACCAGGAGGTAGTAAATCACTCCAATTCAGAACAGTGAGTTCAGCGCAGCATCGTTAAACGCCATTAAAATGGCGGGCTGGCTGAACTCAACAGCATACTTCAACAGAGAAAGGTCTTTGCAGGTGAGGGGGTGAACTTTGTGGTAAGGGGATCCATGGGGCACAATACAGAAACCAAAAACTTGTGGAAAAATGAGAAACAAAAACGGAGGGTAGACATGAAGTTAACTGTTTCGGTCCGGTTTTCTGTCACGTTATGCTGTTTAGGAAGCACGCAGAAGGCACGAATACATGTAAACAGTGTTTAATTCATGGAACACAGGAGTAAATTCACAATAGGCACAGGAACAAACAAGCACATAACTGGTACACCCGACAGAGACAAAATGCAAGGACAGGAACTTCAATGCACAGCGTAATTGGGAAACAGGTGCATGGGATTATAATCAAACTAAACAAGAACAGGAACTAGACCATATAAGGATACACAGGAACAAAAATGGGTGGAAATATAAAAAACAGGTCCAATACCCTGTTTTGAGATGTTTCCAACTCTGACTTTGCCCAAAATCTGTAGAATAGCCCATATACATATTTTAACTTTAAATACACGTAAGACATTTCCAGTTACATTGGAATTACAGAATATTAACCAGTGATGAGCTTCATAAAATAGGGTATGAACTCACTAGTACAGAGATGAATTGACACAACAACACGTTTTATGTGAATTGTAACATTATGGATCATTATGTGACATTATGGATCTAATTTTAGGGAAAAAGTAATTCAATTATTGTAAATAATAAGGCACAAGTGTATTTGTACTTGATTGGTAGGAGCTTGCCTTAAGCTTTCTCATCAGTTAGCACTGACTTGATTTATTGACTTATGCTTAGAGTAGTTTAAAAAGCTTCTTGTTAAAAGGTTAAAAGTTAAAAGGTGGGAGGATCTTTAAAGCTTTTGGACAAGCACTAACAATGATGTACCACATAAATAACCAAGTTTCCATCCAGTTTTTTGCGATGTTTTGTTTTCGACAAGTATCGTAAAAACACTTTGCGAAATTTGTTGTGTGCGTGATGACGTTATACCTAATGAACCAAATTGTCGTGTAAGTTATGGTGTATTGCAAAAAAAAAAAAAATTGCCCCTGAGCTGTTTCCATTCATAATTTCACCTATTGTGCAAATTACATTCTTTATCCATTTGAAACTAAACTTTATTATACGGGCTATTATTTAATTGTATAGGCCTCCCCTTTAAAACAATTCCTGTAGAATTTACAGTAACTTACTGGCAGCAGTTTGCCAGTAACTTACTGTAAATTAAACATACATCAAAAATACTATATTAATATTAACAGTACCATTCATCTTACTGTAAATGTATTTTCTTTACTGTAAAACACTAATTTTACTGTCTTTTCTCCAGTAATGTATTTCATTACAATTATTATTTTTTTTTACTTGTAATTCATTGCCCATTTGTCTATTTACTGTAAAGGTGCACTCTAAATTACTGTATTGCCTCAGTAATTAAAGGGGTCATCCGATGCTAAGTTCACTTTTTCATGCTGTTTGAACATTAATGTGTGTTGGCAGTGTATGTACAAATCTACCCTATAATGATAAAATCCATGCAGCGGTTTTTAATTAATCTGTAAAAATAATACCCAGCAAACGTTGTGAACGTCGGTTTAGGTCCGCAGCACGTCCGCTTTGTAACGTTCGCTGGTGGACATTCGGAGGACGTCTGTATTTGGTCCGCTTTATAACATTCGCTCTCAAATGTTCTGATGACGCCCGCATTTGGTCCTCTTTTTGTCGTTCGCTGGCGGACATTTGAAGGACCTTCTTCCGAACCAGTTTGCGAACGTCCCTGATTCGTCCCTTATCTTCCATTTCCATAAGAACACTTGGAAAAATCCAGTCGCCCATGCTTGGACTTTATCATCAGAACTGACACTTTGCAACTCAGAGTTAATTAAATTAAAGACAAATAAATGAAAAATAAACCCATATTGAATTTTAAAGGGTATTATTCCATAAAATAAAATCCCTTTTTTAACTGATAATGGAATGCAAAATGCAAAGATTGACATTATTATTATTATGATGATTATTATTATTATTATTATTATTATTATTATTATTATACTATAGTATAAACAATGATTTGAATTCATTGTAAAATGATGTTAATATTTAATAACATTCAAGATGTGATCAAATCACGAGTCTGTTTTCAGCATTTAAACATCAAAAACAAGACACACTTCAATAATGTAATTGAACATAGGCTACAATTAGGCCCTATGTATTCCACATACATAAATAAAATAAGGTTGAATCCCTGAAGAGTGATGAATGCAGCCAAGGAAAACATGACGAATAGAAAAGAAAGTGGAAAACACAGGTAAGACAAATAAATTAATTCTTACTTTTTAATATTTACATATCAAACTGTTGGTAAGCTGACAAGAAAAGTTATTTAGGAAAATTCTTTTTTTAGTTGTTGCATTTAAGACTGTTATACGTGCAGCGCAAAAATAAAAGTGTAATATAGCCAATCAAATGAGCTCGTGATCGAGTGACATCACTTTAGGGTACGAGCATGTATCCATGGCAACGCTGAGCCGCTGAGTGACAGTTAACGGTCTTACCGGTGATTTCCTCAAACACGGCCTGAGATTTCGCTTTTGTCCGGTCGAAAGTATTTATACTTTTATATTTGTAGATATTAGCTACCGTAACCACTGCGTATCTCGTAATACATGCATTTTATATAAAAAAAAGTTTATCTTTTAAAACATTTGCTGAGGCTGTCCGTCGTGTACAGCTGCTGGCCATTAGCCTAAACATTTTTGAAACTAACGTTAGCACGTAAAGTTGAAACGATTAAAGGTATATAATACTGACAGATATTTAACTTAAATATTGAATTTCCATATGGTGAAAACACACACTGAGACTCAAATGAAAAAAAAGCCCATTTGGTACGGATATCTTTGTATGTGGGCTAAATTTCAGACCGCATGGTCTAAATCCAAATTGTCAGCAGTATTTGCAAATCTTTTTCAATAGATAAATGATGGTAGACATATAAAATCATACTACTACTGAATGAGTTCATTTTGTTGTTTTAGGTTAGAGGACAAAGGGAAGAATTGTCATCCTAGCAAACGGACGTTGCAAACGTCCTATTAGGTCCGCATTTGGTCCGCTTTGTAACATTCGATGTCGGTACAAACAAACATAAAAAAAATAAATAAAAAAAAACTAGTAAAAAAAAATCATCAAAAGATATTGGGTCTCTCCAGTGAGTCTGAGTCTGCAGTACCAAAATTCTACTGAGATACATCACAGCATGCAATCTGGCAAAAATGACAATTATTTTGATCTGTTCATTGGTTAATTTACTTATTACATTGGGAAATTCTACACAGGTCGCATTTGCGCAGATAAAGTGTAGTCAGTTGATTCAGTTTTATAGAATATTATGTCATTATGTGAAAATGAAGTCAAGGTTTAAAACCATTGCTGATTTTTGTTCATTTATATTTTTTTAGGTTTCGAACCTAACATCTGGAACACAAGACAGACGACAGACAGACACACACACAAACCAAAAGAAGAAAAATATTTTAACAAATAAAAAAGTATTGTTAACGTACTATTGCTTGTGTGTTTATTCCTTGGGTAGTTCAATTTTGTCTGATCTAATGACAGGTTTACATATGTTAAAATGACCTGTAGCGAACGATCGCAATAGGTCCCCACAATGTTTTCATGAACGTCCCGCGAACATCCGTGGTACGTCTTGGGAACGTCCCTGTTTCGTCCCCGGTACGTCCCGCGAACGAACTTGCGACGTCTTCATGACGTCCAAAAAACCCTACACGATGACGTCCAGGGGACGTTCACAGATGCCATTCAGGGGACGTTGTGGCGACCTTTTTTTGTTAGCTGGGTATCCCCATTTTCAAATCAGTCATTCTCAGATGCCTGTCATTGTGGCGTCACACAGACAGAGGCCACTCCCACAATAGTTGATTGACATTAGCGATTTACCTTGAATCAGCTGTCATAGTCCGCCCTCTTTGTTTCGATGCTGGAGCAGGGATGTAAGTTACACAAGAATATCTCTGATTGAGCGATTGAGGTGTTGTGTTGCTGGATGTGATAATGAACATAGCGGTCGCTATTTACTCCCGACATCTGAGCCGCTGAAGATGCAGTAGATTACGTTTGTTTGTGAAGTGAATGCGTCTTCCGATCTACATATATATGTCTATGTTCACGTGAATCATTCATGATCCAGCTTCACTTACAGCAGAAGTGAGTATAAGGGTTTTTTTTATTAATCTTTGCGATCGCCTTTCCTTATAAGTGATAGTTAGAAAGTTTAGCGGCTAAACGCGGCTAATGTAAACAATGCCGTCTTTTCCACAAGAGAGGGGCGGGGCGAGCAGAGCTCATTTGCATTTAAATGGAAAAACCCCTTAGAATGAGATGATTTTTGCTCATTTTGACAAGGTAAAAAGGGTGTTGTGTTACAAAACCATTGAGAATTTTTAATCAAAGTATATTAGAGACTTTCCATTAAGACCCTAAAGAATCATATCAACTTGTGGAAAATGGGCATCTGATGACCCCTCTAATAAAAATAAGCAATGGCAATGGTGTAATGTTTTTAATTGTTTAACTGTAAATAAAAATAAAATAACCTTTCAATATTCCTGCAGATTCAGAAAATTCTTCTGAATAGAATGTTTGCTCATAGTAGCAACTGTTCAAACCTGTAAAAACATTTATACACAAGTTTCACATTACAGCATTTTAAACCAAGTTATGAACAAATTCAGTCATAAGAACAATATTAAAAACTTCATTCAAAAAAAGTTGAGTTTTGCCATATGAAATCCAGAAACATATGAAGGTTTCTCGATTGAGGGTTCAGGGAAGGGGGTTCAGGCACATGAGGGTTCAGGCCAGAGTTCTTTCTTTGTACCATCTTCCCACTTCTTTTGCTGACTTGGAACTTTGAGGAGCACTTGCTGTTGTCTGGGTTTATCCTCACAATGAACCTTCACATTAAAGAAATAAGTAATTAAATCATTTGATGTATTAAGACAAAATAATTAAAAAGTAATAATTTGCTTACTCTCAAGAATATTCTCCCTCAAATTGAAATTTTTGTCTGTCCATTCAACCAAAGTCTTTAGTGTCAAGTGCATAAAAGTAACTCATGATTTGAGAGGTTTAAGACACCTAATTGGTTCTTAAGCACATTTGAGATTCTGTTTACCATAATTGATGTGCAATGTATTTGGTTGACCAATGTTTGTATCTGAATAAAAGTCTAAAATGAATCTTATGGATTACTTCTATGTCTTTACTCACTTTCTGAACTGGAATATTTTGGTTGAGTGGACTAGCAGAGGACTAACAAAAATGGTAAGAGATTAAAAGTAACTTAATTTGTGATGAACAAAAGTCTTTTGTGTTTTGTGTTTGGAACAACATACGGATGAGCAAATGGCAATTTTAACTTTTGGATGAACTTCTTTAACCGTATTAAAAAATGAAAATTTAAATATCTTAAAGGGTACAACATTTTCCTGACATTTTAACAAAGGTTAGCAACTGTTCAAACCTGTAGTAATATTTATACACGAGATTCATTTTACAGCATTTTAAAACAACTAAATGAACAAACTCAGTCATAAGAACAATCTTTAAAACTTGCAAATTCAAAAAAAAAACACTTACCTGAATAGAATGTATTTTCTCTTTGTAGCTTAATAGTTCTGCCAGCTGAAATCCAAGAACTCCTTAATGAAGGAGGACACATGAGGGTTCAGGTCTGAGTTCTTTCTTTTGCTGACTTGGAACTTTGAGGAGCACTTGCTGTTGTCTGGGTTTATCCTTACAATGAACCTTCACATTAAAGAAGTAATTAATTAGATCATTTGATGTGTTGTTAACAAGAAGAAGAAGAAAAAAGATTTTCTCTTTTATTTTTTTTATCTATCCATTCGAACCAAAGTCGTCTTTTATGCTCCTAACCAAAGTGTTAGGAGCATAAAAGTGATCCATATGATACTGTCGATTTAGACGTCATGCGTTAGACGCATGAGTGCATCTAATTCACATTTTCTGGATGAAGAGTTGGTGGAACCTGCCATACTGCCTGGCCCCCCACAGGATGTTCTCTCCAGCCTGTCTAATGCTGGTGGTTCAAGCGGTGGGTCTGTACATTCATCTGGTGCGGGGCAATCTTCTACTGATGACATTCTTTCCATTCTGCAGATGGTGTTGGCTTGTTTGGGTCTTGATAACTCTGTTCAACCTGATCAAACTAATGTGTTCTTCAAGCAAAATGTTGATAGTATGTTTACTATGCCTCCAAGCAAAGGACTTTGTGGCCGAATTCGCCAGTGCATTAACTGGCTCCAATGTGCCTAAGCGGAGGTCAAAGACGGCCCACACTCTTGCCTCAATGGCTGAGGCTGACTCAGTTGAAGTAGGTTGGGTGCCTGAAATTGAACAGCCGGTGGCAGCATTGCAACTATCACCAGATGAAGCGCTTAGAGGCAATGTCCGCTGCCCAAGTGCCCAATGTGGTCGTACTGACACACTGTTAAACTAAAACTTCACATACACACTCTGCGGACATCATAATTTTGTAAATGGGGGCATAATAGGCCACCTTTAAATGTGACCCCGGACCACAAAACCAGTCTTAAGTCGCTGGGGTTTATTTGTAGCAGTAGCCAAAAATACATTATATGGGTCAAAAGTATTGATTTTTCTTTTTATGGCAAAAAATATTAGGAAATTAAGAAAAGATCATGTTCTATAAAGATATTTTATAAAATTTCTACGGTAAATGTTTGAAAACTTAATTTTTTAATAGTCATATACATTGTTAAGAACATTACTTGAAGAACTTTAAAGGCAATTTTCTCAATATTTTGATTTTTTTTGCACCCTCAGATTCCTGATTTTTAAACAGTTGTGTCGGCCAAATATTGTCCTATCCTAAAAAAAAATGCGGCAAGCTTATTTATTCAGCTTTCATATGATGTATAAATCTCAATTTTTAAAAAATGACCCTTATGACTGGTTTTGTGATCCTGGGTCACAAATGTTAAAAGTCATTTTAACTAGAATACATTGTATGTTTCAACCCTGTCGGTGAAAACATATAGGCAGTTTTGGAAAATTACTTTCATTTTGATATAAAGTGGTTGCATATTGTAAGATTACAAATCAAAAAATGCATATCTTTCTGACACAAAGTAATAAAGCTAATAGTAGTCAGTGGTTATAATTTTCTTAAAGGGTCATGAAACCCCTCTGTTTCAGCACTGTTTAGTTCTCACCACAATTTTAAAAAATGCTACAAAAGTGGGCGTGGTGCGCTGTGGAGCGGAGGGGGAAGAGGGGAGAGAGTCAACTTCAGGTTCAGACAGTTTCATTTCGCACCCATTGAGTTAACAACACAAGTAAATGCACAGCCATTTGCACTTTGCATCAAAAACATATATCAGTGGTTCTCAACCCACGGCCCGTCGCAAATCCAAATGTTACACATTACAAAATAACTTTCAGTTTTACAATTCATTTTTGTTTTTACATAAACTGTAATGTTTTTATGTGAAAAAAAAAAAATAGTTTTTCATATATTATTTTCAGACACAAGCAGACCTATGTATTCATGTATACATTACATATACGGGAGAAGCACTTCTGTCCACGGAGGGGGAGAAGCACTTCTGTCCACGGAGATAGCAACAGCGTCTGCGCGTAAGTGTTTGCTTAATACACTAGTATAATAGGTACTGTTTAAAATATTAAGTAGGGCTAGAAAGTATTTTTTCGTTCTCTGCCTATTTGTAGTAGTGTTGTTTCATTTTAATTAGCACTTTGATTGCACTTATTGAAATTAGTATTGCTGAAATCCTGCGGGCACTTAAGTGCGAAGCATCTCGCTCTTAGTTTCGATTCGAGGTATTTGCATAGATATAGACTTTGGGCTTCAGTCAGGAGGCGGGTCCAGCTGTTATCACTCCAATTCTATTCGCTTGTGTATATTCATTGTGTGTGAGCTGACGCGGAAGCGTTCAGCCGCCGTGTTCAGCCTCCTCGTGTGAAGACCGACGAGGGTAAAGACCTGCGACATTTTCCTGCGCGACTTTAACCAAGCAACGAAACCGACAACGCACTTAGGTACTCCTCTTACTTTCCCTTCATACACTCCCTGCTTGCACCCTCTTTCCACCTCTATCATGTGTCTTCAATACATTCCGGTTATCACCACACAACGCTCTAACATCACATGCAAACGTCAACGCAATCTCACTAACCTTCGCCCTATCGCCACTTCATCCACTGAAACTTTCTCGTTTACTGTCGTTTACTTCTCTTTCTCTCACACCCCTCGTCACACTGGGAGGGGTGGGGGTACTGGAATACTCATTTCTAACAAATGGAAATTCTTTAACCACTCTCAGCTATGCAACTTTAATTCTTTCGAATCTCATGCGATCACAGTAACAGCTCCAATTAAATTCCATGTTGTGGTCATTTACCGCCCTCCTGGTCAACTGGGCACCTTCCTAGATGAGCTAGATGGGCTGCTATCCTCATTCCAAGAGGATGGCAGTCCATTTCTAGTCTTTGGTGATTTTAATATTCATCTGGACAAGCCTTAAGCTGC
The DNA here is from genome assembly GCA_012976165.1 of Labeo catla. Classification (NCBI taxonomy): domain Eukaryota; kingdom Metazoa; phylum Chordata; class Actinopteri; order Cypriniformes; family Cyprinidae; genus Labeo; species Labeo catla. Next base: position 39,399 of record VONZ01002067.1, on the reverse strand, counting down.
TGACTTTCACTCACTCTTAACTTCATTTGATTTCAAACGCCTTACTATTACAAGCACTCACAAATCGGGCAATCACCTAGACCTAAATTAACACACGCAATTGCGTTGCAGACAACAGTTTGGTTAAACCCCTACACACCTCTGACCATTTCTTCATTACATGCAACTTGCATATTACTGCTAGTACACCTCCGACCCCTCTACCTGTTACTTTCAGACGAAACCTACGCTCCCTTTCACCCTCCCATCTTTCCTCTGTAGTGTCCTCCTCTCTTCCCTCTACAACCCTTTTCTCATCTCTAGAGGTTAATGCAGCTACTAACACCTTATGCTCTACTTTAACTTCTTGCCTAGATGCTATATGTCCTCTCTCTTCCAGGCCAGCACGGGCCACCTCTCCTAACCCCTGGCTATCCGATGTTCTCCGCGAACATCGGTCCAAACTTAGGGCAGCAGAGAGGAAATGGCGCAAATCTAAAAATCCATCTGACTTGAGTATGTATCAGTCTTTGCTTTCATCCTTCTCTGCTCAAGTCCATACTGCCAAATCCTCATACTTCCACACCAAGATCAACAATGCTCCAAACACACGTTACCTCTTCAAAACATTCAATTCGCTCCTCTGCCCTCCCGCACCACCTCCCACCACTTCTATAACAGCCGACGATTTCGCCACATTCTTTACTAACAAAACGATAACTATTAGCAGCCAGTTCTCCTCTCCACACATACAGGAAACAATACAGACAACATCCACAGCTAACACCCCACTCTTCTCCTTCTGTCCCCTCTCTGAGGCAGAAGTATCCAAACTTCTCCTCTCCAGCCATCCTACAACATGCCCACTAGATCCTATCCCCTCTCACCTCCTCCAAGCAATCTCTCCTACACTCTTACCAGCACTTACACACATCATCAACACATCTCTCCTCACAGGCACTTTCCCCACTGCATTCAAGCTGACTCGGGTAACCCCACTGCTCAAAAAACCTACATTAAACACTTCACTTATAGATAACTATAGACCGATCGCTCTCCTTCCATTCATAGCAAAAACACTTGAACGATGCTAACCAGTCAGGGTTCAGGAGTGGCCACTCAACTGAAACTGCACTACTGTCAGTTACTGAAGCCTTGCGGATTGCAAAAGCTGATTCCAGATCATCAGTACCCATTTTGCTGGATCTTTCTGCTGCTTTTGACACAGTGAATCATCAGATCCTCCTGTCCACCCTCTCATCACTGGGTATCACAGGGATTCCACTTTGCTGGTTTGAATCCTATCTCATAGGTAGGTCTTTCAGGGTGGCCTGGGGAGGGGAGGTTTCCAAAGCACATCATCTGGTCACTGGGGTTCCTCAGGGATCAGTTCTTGGACCCCTCCTCTTCTCCATTTACACTACATCACTGGGGCCCATCATACAGGCACATGGCTTCTCTTACCACTGCTATGCTGATGACACGCAGCTCTGTCTTTCATTTCAACCAGATGATCCAACAGTAGCTGCACGGATCTCAGGCTGCTTGGCAGACATCTCGGAGTGAATGAAACAACATCACCTACAGCTCAACTTGGCAAAGACTGAGCTCGATCTTGCAGGTTTGCCCTACACAACATTAGAAAGATCAGGCCCTTTCTAACAGAGCAGGCCACACAACTTCTTGTCCAGGCCCTGGTCATCTCCAGGCTGGACTACTGCAATGCTCTTCTAGCCGGTCTTCCCTCATGCACAATCAAACCTCTACAAATGATTCAGAATGCAGCAGCACGACTGGTCTTCAACGAGCCCAAAAGGGCCCATGTCACACCTCTCTTTATCACCCTGCACTGGCTTCCAATTGCAGCTTGCATCAAATTCAAGACACTGATGCTTGCTTATAGAACAACCACAGGCTCGGCGCCCGCCTACCTCCACTCACTGCTACCAATCTACACTCCCTCCAGAACTCTGAGATCCACCAGTGAGCGACGCCTCATTGTACCATCACAAAGAGGCACAAAATCACTTTCCAGAACATTCTCTTACACCGTTCCTGGCTGGTGGAATGATCTTCCCACCGCTATCCGGAATGCCAATTCCCTAACAACTTTCAAACGACTGCTGAAAACCCATCTCTTTCGACACTACTTGACATAAAAAAAAAAAAAAAATTCTACTCTTTTCCCTTTCTAGCTTGTACTTATTTGAACAATGCCTGTTATATGGTAATTTGAGCACTTCGTAGGTCGTTTTGCCTCTTTAGGACAAATCGCTTGATGTATTCCCCACCTGTAAGTCGCTTTGGATAAAAGCGTCTGCTAAATGAATAAATGTAAATGTAAATGTAAATAAATGTAAGTGTGTCATGTAGCTGTATGTGAACATAAACTATCTGCAAAGTTGTGAAGCCAACAGTGCACGATAAATAAAGTTATTGTCTATCAAACAAAAGAGTCGGCTCACAAACACCTGAACGAGTCGTCAGGAATTCAAATCTTTTTCTGTTACGGCCACACGTCACGAAGTAACAGATTTGCATAATGTCCGCCCACATTCTACATCGCAAACCACCTGCCCGCCCACAAAGAGTAAAATTTCCATGTGGTTTACGTCATGTTGAGAAGACACTGTATCCTATGCTGTGAGTAAATTAGTTTTATATTCACTTACAAAAGATGAATCTACAAAGATTGTATTTTCTGGTGATCGTTCAAAATACATAGATGTGTATGTTATGCTGTGTAACAACCCTGCACATGTCTTGCTAACTCATGCTTCTGTAGTTCTGTTGTTCAGCTGTGGACCCACTGTAGTCTGACAATTTGTGATTGATGCAGCTTGACTGTCTGTCTGTCTCATTAGTTGGAGTAATGATAAAGAATGGGGCACAAAGCAGCTTTTACACCGAATGCGTAAAGCGCTGCACTATGAAACCCATTCATTTGAATTGCTTACGCCATGCAAGAATGGCTTGTTTCTGCATCGACCAAAGTGCACGCGCAGCGGAGCACACTGCTGGCACACAAGTTGCGCACGCCGCCCTTAAAGTTTAAATGAGTTGAACTTTTGCCGCTCTGAAGGGCTGCACTGAACCCAGCAGCCAGCGCTTTCCACGTTCGGTGTGAAAGCCGCTTAATGCATTATACAGTGTTGAAGTTTACAACATAGAGGTGTACCCGGTTCGCTTACATAAGCAAATTGCGAGCACTTTACACGGTAGCCCGTGCTACTGTGTCGATCAGCCACTTCAACTGTTTCATCTTCAGACTCCGGCTCGAATTGGTAAGGTAAAATCGATGCCATCTTTGTATTGACAAGTCTCCAGGACTGTCATTCAGTTATGGCAATGGGCGTTTCGTTTTCCGACACATGCTGTACACGGTAGACCAATCACAAAGGACTGGGCCATCTGACCAATCACAGCAGTGAGGGCTCACGGAAAGGAGGGGTTTAGAGAGACTGATTCTTCGAACTGCTTCGCACGAGTCATTTATGAATCATTTAGAAATGAGGTAAAATTAAATCTATTTTTGGAGAAAACTAAAGTGTTTTTTAAACTTGCATACATGTAAACCTGTTTTAGGAGTCTCATAAAACAATATTAGCAACCTTTAAAATGGCATAAAAGGAGCACTTTAACTCTAATAACACACAAAGTCATCATAAATCAACACATAAAACTAAACAATGGTGGCAATAAAAAGTGTAATGTAGCAATGCATGCTGGGTACCATAGTACAAAACTCCCAGCATCCACCACAGCATGAATAAATTAAGCAGCTGAATTGTCCTATTATTTTCTTTCATTCTAACTTTCGTTTGTGTATTTATTTGGGGTTTTTTTTGCTGTTTTTTTGCTGTTGAATGGATCCGATATCTGTGTGTGTCAGCACTGTTCTCCTTTTTGTACTCTTTTTTTAAATTAACCTTCAGACTGATGTTGCAACTCTTGTTGCAGTAGCACAGGGTTTATAATGATCATACCTGAAAATACTCAACTACTAGATTAAAATGATCTCAGTGTATCAGGCTATTACACAACACTTGTGAAACCATCAACAGCAAACTATTATTTAATGCAAACATGTTTGTCAAAAAGACTGTCACAACAGCCAAAGACAAAAGATTAATAATAAGAGTTAAGAGCCCAACTAATCACTAATCACCATTATGGCGAGTTTAAATTAAAAACATTAGATTTAAACCCCAATGAATTCTCAATAAGAACTTCTGTAGACATCTGACAGAAAGTCGATCTGGTTAGTAATGCGTGAAGCTGGTGAAGCTGTTGTTTCATCATCCTCTTCTGAGATCTTCAGAGATTTAATGTCTTTTATCTTCAGTTGATTACATTTAAAGCTGTGGTTTAAGTCAGTTTAAGTTCTTGAGTTTCTGTTTGTCTCTTATTTTCTGTTCTCTTCTCTCCTTAAGTGATTTTGCTTGTAGACAAGCTGAGAGGACTCAGGTAAGGTCCACCTGTGGTTTATTTCTTTGCTCTTGGTTGACATGTGGCATTGCTATGGCCTGCTTGTGGCCCAGATCTGGCACACGGGAGCAGTCCATTAAAGTGCCATCATTCCACGCTGCATGTGGGCCAGATCATCATTACACATGTGACAAATGTGGGCCGACACATTGCTATCTGGGAATGGCTGTCTTTCTGTGTTAAATGGCATAACGCGGCCTGTCATAAGACAGCTCATACAATCATTTGTTTTTAAATATTTATTAAATATGCCTTCTTTTTTAAATTAAATTTAAAAAAATGTAGTGCTGTGAAATGTAAATTTCATAAAATGTAGTGCTGTATGTTTAATGAAAACTTTAAGCAAACACTGGTGGTGGTGTCTCACCTATTCATTACATTTACTCTTTCATGGGTTTAAACCCTATCCGGGTTTCCTTACAATCTTTACGGTGATAAAAACTGTTGCTTGCATTATGCCTTTCTGTCTAGGACACCATATGTTCTTTTGTTTTTGTCTTAATTGTATTGTTTTGTATTTATGTTCCTTCAGTCATAGTTTCATTTGTGTCTATCTACAACAATCTCTGGATGCCTTGTACTGGAATGGGGTAAGCTTTACGACTTTGAGTCTCTCCTGTTGTGTAGCCCATTTCTGCAAAGAGGTCCTCACTGTCCATTTCTGCATGAGCGTTCTCTGAATAAGAGCAAGAATGTAAACAGACACGTTTCCTCGCTATGCTCTCAACATTAAAGTTTTCCTGATGCACAATTTTGACTCTAGACAAAGCTATGATGAAAATTCTCAGTTAATCTCACATTCTTATACTATTCTCAAGACATATGTATATTTAACGCAATTAGCTTTAGTTTAGCTATGTGGCTTGTGTGTGCTCTGGTAAATAATTAGCTGGCGTGTCTCTTTTCTGTGTGGTGAACATTAAAGTAAATCCTCTTGGAACTTGTGTTCGTGAAGGCCTTTCTATAGTCTGATGTGTTTTACGTTCTTCCCGTCAATAGACATGACATTCTCACTGGATTCCTCCTCAGCTTGTAATATCCTAGTTAATGTTTGGACATGGAGGTTATAATTGCTACTTTTCTGTTAAAATCTAGTTTGTGCCCCGTGACATTAATGTTCTGCTTTACAGCTGTGCAAAAAAAAACAAAAATTACCAGTGTAAGTGCTTTCCTCAACGCTTTTACAGCGTTCAGTAGCTATTTAAAGTTCAATTAGCAATTTGTAAATACTTATTACACTGTAAAAAACAACCTATAGAATCTACTCAATAAAATTAGGTAACAATTAGGCAACAATTGCACTCAGTTTGTTTGGGTAGATTCTATCCTATATATTGGAGTAAAGAATACCTAAAATTAACAGCTATGACAAATTTAAAAAAGTAGGTAAAGTCTACACAGCAAAAAGCCCAGTGTTAAATGAACTCTGTTTTAAAATAAACATAATATGAGCCACTGAAATCATTTATAGTCTAGCCTTTGAGTTACATTTTCTTTATTGATTACAACTGCTCTGTGGTTCAAAAGCCTGTATTTTCCATAAATTTTGAATGGATTTCTCACACACTCCTCCGATTAAAAAAAAAAAAAAAAAAAACTTTCAAAAGTTATTCTTCCAGGCACACACACAGACATCAGGAATCAGCATATGGATCTCAACAATGGAATAAAAGAATTAGAATAAAAGATAGACTAAAAGAAATTACAGAGACAATTCAATTTTTTTCTTTTTTTGATCAAAATAAGTTTTAATGCCATCTGTCTGATTATACCGACATAATAAAGAAACCCCTAACTCAGTTATTCAGGTCACTACATAATGATTAAAAGCATATTCAACACCACATAATCATCTTTTCTCTGGTTTGTTTTGGTTGTTATAACTTAATTACAGCAACCAAACAAAATCTAACATTAAAAAGTTAAGGGTAAAGAGCCCAACTAATGCTAACACCGACCACTATAATGGTGACTTAACTAAACATACATGAATCAGCTAAACAAGGTCTTATCAGGCATGCTAGAAACATAGAGACAAACTCTGCGGGACACCAGCCCAACAGGACAGACTTTGGACACTCCAGTCTTAAAGACATACATGTGTAATTTGGGTCAGCCCTACTATTTATAACATTACACTCACTCCCATAACAAAAAGCAAACAAATATACTGCATCTATACTGAAACTGTCTTATTCAACAATTAAACAGTCACTAATACATTTACTTGTCCTTCTCTGCACAGCACAATTCATTATGCTACTGCACATCAAAAATGACAACTTGACTATACCACTGCTACCTGCTTTAACAAGTGGTGAGACATTGTGCAAAAGCCCAAAAGTGAAAGTAAAATGCCACAAGCATTTACAAGATATTTAAAAGCAAATAAAAGTGAGGAAAAGAGGGAAAACTCTAACAAACTACCTGGAGTAGTGTGTTTTAGAGGGAGAACATATTTCACACACTTTAAGCTTTACAAATGCAGTAGTGTATTATTACTTATGCAAGGAGGTCAGTAACTAGGAGTGTTAATGGTGCTGTAGCACCACCTGCTGTACAGCCCAAGAAAAAAATAGGAGTCAGGTATTACAAATAAAAACACAAAATTTGATAACAAAAAATAAATCAAATTCATTAAAAAAATTCATTGAAAAAAGTAGCCTAAGCATACAATGACAATAAGCAACAGTAAACACAGGTTTATTCAGTGAAACTGACTGTTAGTCTTTTCAGCTTTATAAAATTATTTGAAAAATGTCTGTGCTGTACGCAAATTAAATATTATCCACAATTTCTACAACCATCACAAAGAGACAGCAGAAAATGACAATATACACACAATACAATTCGTCAAATTACACAATAACAAATTCACTTAAACTTTAAACTTTTGTTGCTCCAATCTGATACATATTGAGATATAATATTCAAATATTCATATTCAAAGTCTAAAATATTATGATAAAATTGAATTAAATATCTTAATTAAAAATTTTCACTATCTAAAATTACATTTCAAGCAATCAATGAATGCAATTAATCTTGCTTATAACACTTAAAAACATTGAATACAAACATCAAGAATTAGATTATTAGCCTACCTGAAAATTTCTAATAACATTAATGTAAAATAAACTCATTTATAATAATAATAAACTCATTTTTCACATCAACAGTTCACATTTTCAGTAGTTAAACTCCCATCAAAAATGCACATCCCTAAAAATTCCATTACTTTTAAACATGATGTATATATTTCCAAGTCATCCTAAAAAGCCTCAATTAGTCACTCTTTCAGAAAATGTGCAATAGCATCTCCTACCGTGTAACAGTGAAAATACAGACAATATTGCTTCCTTTCTGGACAGCTGAATGTAGATGAGTCACTACCAGGGGCAATTCTAGGATTTTCATTTTAGGGAGGCTCAGCGCCCAATGAGGATATAATAATAAAATAATAATAATAAATATATAAATAAAATAAACAAGGCTATCTGTGCTGACAACTGTAGTGATTTTTTTTTACAATTAATTCCATTAATTCCAGCATGCAAAGGATGTTTCCTCCATCACTATACATATACTTCCCTATCAAACTCTCTCTAATGGCAATGGATGGTACTATTCCAGATACCATGGATTTGCTTATCCTGTTGTGGCAGAAGTCACCACTGTTGCCAGACACCTAAAATAAAGCAAAAGGTCAGTTTCAGTTTTTGTTGTTCTTGTTGCATTTTCACAACTTTAACCAGTAGATGTCCTCAGCATGCTATGTTTCAAGTGAATCTAAAGTCTAGAGTCTAGTTTAGATGGAATATTTCTGCTGTTATGCTTTCCCCAACAGATGGCAGAATAGCATTTTATTATTTAGGCTGGTTGTTGCACCATCTCTTTATGTGCAAATTCTTTCAGAATTTTCTGTAGATTGTTTGTATTTGGAAGCACAATGTAAAAAGTGAAGCTGTGCAGTTGTTGCATTAAGGAGGTATTTCTATTTGATACTACCTATAATTCTAATTGTGTTGTTATAATCTAGTTCAATCAAGATTATGTAACATAAAATGAGAGAATGTTATTTCAACTTAAATCCATTACATTGACCCAACATACAACTTCCAATAATGTTCAGAACAAACACATTCAGAACATGCACACCTGCTCCATGATGATTAGTTAATGTTGATTCAGAGAGAAATTATGATTTGAAATGATTATATATTTTAAGTTAAGCAAAGTGAAAATCACAATGGACAGTGCTACTCTTCAGACCACTGTAAAAACAAGTAGTTTTTAGTCATCAGCATATTTCTCTCTCACACTTATTACAATCCAGTCTAACTTTATTTCTTTCATACTAAACTTCTTATTAAGAATTAAGGTTTAGATGTTGATGTTTTATCAAGTTGGAAGTCACCATTGTGGAGATAAGCATTTGATTTAACTGGGCTCTTGATTCTTGAACATTTAACATTTTCTCTGTTTTGAGCTGTGTCTTTTTGACTTGCACAAAAATCAAGAATCAGTGCATGAATCTCAACAATGGTGACAATTTTACCTAAATGGAGAAATCAAGTTACATCTACTGACTGTTATGCTTCAATAAAACTTTTTTTCAGGTTGGTTGAATTCAGTTAGAATCAGTAATTTTAAATCATTTATTTCATTTCCACAAAACCAGTCATTGTTAAACTTACCACATGAAGTACAATGTCTTGTTGAACCAAGAAAATATTTTTTTCAGTGCACTGTGCAGCTGTGACTGCTGAGTACACTGAGGACTTCATCCATGTCAGCACTTTGGAAGTCTTGGAGTCCTTCACTTAAAGTCCTTCACATGTCAGTCAGCTGATTTTTCACGTCCGATAAAAGAAGCCGGCTTATTGGTGTTCTGGAGCAACGTTCGCCCGGCTCAACACAATTAGCGATCACATTCATTATTCTTTGCTTTCCCCGTCTGTGACTCTTCAATCAACCTGCAAAACTGTAGTCTTCGTCAAAATACCTCGTTTTGGATTTACTCATTTTGGACTATTTTTGCTTGGGCATTCCGTCACAGGACAGCGCTGTTTCACATCGTGCTCCTGGACTTAAACGCTTCACCGGTGAGGCCGATCAAATACACACTCACACACACACGAAAACAATATTGGACTTAAAGGACAGTAGAAAACGCACGCACATTCATTTATTGTAAATATTGTATATATTGTGTTTCCTGTTGTTTGTTTTTTTGTTTGTGTTTAATACACTTGGGTTTGCATTCATCGTGAATAGTTGTGGGTTTTTTTTTTGCACTGCTCCAAACAACCTCAATAAGGAAGGGAAAAAAGAATTATTTATTTGTGTAGCCTGCCTTGTAAGCTGAGTGTTACAACGTGAAGCCGCGGCTCACCTCGACTGCTCCGTTGCGGTTCTTCTACTTCCGGATACGAGGCCGCTACGGTGCGTCAGTGGGGAGCAATTTGAAGCGAGAAAGGTTCCGCCGGTTGAAACCCCGCGAAAACTCTCGCTCCTCGCGTCCCGCGATCGAACGAAAACATAATGCGGGTGCGTTTTGCATACGAGCCGTGTGCTTTTACGTGAAGCCGCGGCTCACCCCGACTGCTTCTCACTCCGGTCCTTCTACTTCCGGGTACGAGGCCGTTGCGATGTGTGTCGGGGGCGTGCATTAGGAAGCAGGGAAGGTTCTGCCGGGTGAAAACCCCACAAATCTCTCGCTCCTCGCGTCCCGCGATCGAGCTTCCGGATGAGTTTGTTAGTCTGTCTCAGTACAGCTGACTTTCTTATTCGGAGCTCCTAAATGGGCGAAAAATGGTTAGCGGCAGCATCGCTAGGAGGGCGTAAGCTGTTTAAGCTGAAGCTTCAGCTGAGCAAACCTCTACGGGGCTGATTCTCAGCTTGAGGCGGACGCTAAAATGGCGACCGTGCTTAAAACGGGCAGCCAAGGGGGGCTGATTAATAAAGCCTGTTTTTTAAAAACGGAACGCGATATACCAACTTCTCCTCCTTCACCACCCTCGATGGGGGTCCAGCGAGGGGGTTTCAGAGGTTCCCCAGGTGGAGCGGGTGATTGCAGTGTACTTCCCGCAAAACGCCGCTGCCTATCGGGTTCCTCCCATGACTCCCGTCCAGGGCCTGTAGGATCCTTCCGGGCAAGGATTACACGGCTTCTGGACAAGCTGCGTCCGCCTTACATGTCACGGCCATCCTCTGGGCGTTCAGGCCGTGGCATTGTGAGTTCTGTACGAGGGTGGTTCCAACCTAGAGCTCAGGAACTGCGTACAATGACAGATTACGCTCTCTGAGCTATGAAGTCGTGGCACACGCTCTGGGAAGGACGATGTCCACTTTGTTGGTCCAGGAGCGCCACCTGTGGCTTCACCTGTCAGAAATGCGGGAAATTTGAAGTCCGCTTCTAACCCCCCATTTCCAGGTTGGTCCTTCTGGCGACACCGTGTTAGAATTTGCACGCAAGTTCTTCACGGTGGGAAAAAGAGCAGACAGAGGCTATCACCAGCCTCAGCCATGGGTCCGGCTCCGGCCCTGTACCCCCGACTACTCCTGTCTGTTCATCGCCACGGACGGGCCCCTATAGAGCTCCTGAGGCCCTGCAACAGCCAGGCCTCCGGCCAGACCAACCCATCGGTCGAAGTTATTACGGGAAGGTGACAACACCAGCTTGTCAGTAGGCTTTCTAGAACCCTCGTTAGGCTTCTAGTTTTTTCCTCAGACGAGCAACCCAGAGGAGGCGGACTAACTGACCCACCCAGATCCACTCTCGACCCGGGGATGAGAGATGGATTCGGCACAAACCCATTTCTGACTGTCTGTCTTACCCGCAGACAGTCACTGTCTGGTCAGTATTAGGCCCCCCCCTCGGGTATCTTGCAGCAAATAGCTCTCCATATGACGGCTAGATGCTGAATCTGCAGACCAGGGTGTGTTGGGCACTTACCTGGTTCTCTGCATGTTGGCAAAGACACACCGTGTTCTTGGGGCTTTATCTCCAAGCACGGCACTCTTTGCCACGACATCCCCATTCCAGGTACGTCGGGTATAGTTCCCTGAGACTGCTAGCAGAGTCCCAAGACGTGGGCCCATTCCCTCCCCTTAAGCTTCTCAGAACTACCTGACTTGGCTGCACGACTCAGGTTGCCAGGCATCTGCTAGGTTCTATGGCATTCTCCTACAATCAGCTCAGGCCGAGAATGCTGTGGTTCTTAAGCAGAAATCGCAGCCCCCCTGGGTAGGGTGCAATAGAGCCTATCCCCTCAGCCAGAATGAAGGAAGGGGTTTGTCAGCTCCTACTTCATCGTACCAGGGTGGGTGGTCGACTCATACCGATCTTAAAACTGAGGTCTTTGAATCGGGCCCTTTTTCAAGCTCCTATTCAAATGTTAGCCCTTGAACACACATCCCTTGTGTGTCAGGGCTTAGGATTGGTTGGTGGGGTTGGACCTGAAGGACGCGTACTGTCATGTCTTGACCCTTCCAAGACTCTGTCTTCAAAGTCAGGCTCATCAGTACTAGGTTCCCCCTGCTGCCTATCCCTATCCCTATACGAAGGTCACGGAGGCTACCCTCGCCCTCTCGGGTAGTGGGCATATGCATTCTCAGTTATCTCTGTGACTGGCTGTCCTAGCACACTCACAAGGTTCGGTTTGCACTCTCAGGGATGTGGTTCACAACCACCTGGCTTGTTTGGGACTTCAGGTAATTTCTGAAAAGAGTAAACTCTCCTCAGTACAGGGTTGCTCTTTTCTCTGTATGGACTCGGTCACGGTTCTTGTCTAGGACTGTGCATAGTCAGTGCTGTAGTGCGGGAGTGCACTCTGGTTCAGCACAGCAGCCCCCTTCATGTACCAGGGCTCTGGGACATGTGGCATCTTCAGCCGCGGTCACGCTGCTGGACCCGATGCATGTGGAACCGCTGTAGCACTGACTTCATACCGAGTCCTGAGATGGGTGTGGCACCAGGCTCACATCGTGTGTACATCACACTTTGTGTTGCAAACCTTCAGCCCTTGGGGACACATTAGTTCTGCGGGCAAGCTTGCCCCTGGGACAGGTTTATCTCTAGATCTGAATTTGGTAGTCTCCCCTAGCGTGAGACCCACTTCAGGTCCCATATCTAATGATTTTCACTTTATACCCCCCCTCTGGGCAGGTTGTGATCTCCGTAGTGCCTTTCTTTCCTGCAGGAAACAGGCACTTTCCCAACGTTCTCAAGACACTCAGCCGCTCCACTGAGGAAAGGCCCGGCTGCAGGTAACCCTGCCTGTGACAGGTCAGTTCTTGGACGTTGGAAGGTCACAAAGAGGTGAGCTGCATTTATGCTAACACGTTGGCTTGTTACTATCTGCGCCCGATCACTCATGACGCGGTCAGACTTGTGGCGTGTTTATATAGGGACCCCTAGTGTCGTACACTACTCGACACAACTCAGAGTGTACGACAGATAAGGAACGTCTCGGTTACGTATGGTAACCCTCGTTCCCTGATGGAGGGAACGGAGACGTTGTGTCCTCCATGCCACAACTCTGGACCACGTCTGAGTGAGGTGAGACACTTCGACTCCTCAGAACAGAATGAGTGAGCAGAGCATGCGCTGCCCTATTTATACCCGGATGCCCGGGGCGTGGCCAGCTATGCAAATGCTGCACAACCAATTTCATTGGCCTTTTCTCAAACTATCAGAGGTGTTTGGGCTCCCAAGAGCGACCCCTAGTGTCGTACACTACTCGACACAACGTCTCCGTTCCCTCCGTCAGGGAACGAGGGTTACCATACGTAACCGAGACGTTTTGTATGTTATATTGCATTTCTGCCAATAAATTCTTCTAAATATTACACACTGCACCTTTAAAAGCAGTTGAGTACATTTGTTTGTAACATTATACACTATACCATTCAAAAGCTTGGAGTCAGTGTGTGTGTGTATATATACATTATTATAGAATTAAAAGATTATAGAAATTAATACTTTCATTTAGCAAGGACGCCTTAGATTGAACAAAAGTAATGATAAAGACATTTATAATGTTTCAAAAGATTTCTATTTCAGTTAAATGCTGTTCTTTTGAACTTTCTATTCATCAAAGAAACCTGAAAAAAATCTACTCAGCTGTTTTCAACTTAATAATAATAATAATACTGAGCAGCAAATTAGAATATAGAATGATTTCTGAAGGATCATGTGACCGGAGTAATGCTAAACGTCATATTTGAAATCAATGGAATTAATTACATTTTAATAGAAATATAAAAAACTGTTTCAAATAGAAAAAGTTATTTTAAATAGTAAAAATATTTTTACATTTTCCTCTTTTTGCTATACTTTGGATCAAATAAATCCAGACCTGGTGGGCAGAAGAGACTTCTTTAAAAAACATTAAAAATCTTACTGTTCAAAAACTTTTGACTGATTGTGTTTAACAAAATATATGTTCCAAATATCATAAGTCTGAGCAGTTGAATGAACAGTTGAATGATCAGACAAACAGTTTGTTATGCAGTACACATACATACATACATAGACTACACAGAGAGATTCCTTGCTCTCAAAGACTATTCACAGAACATGGCATGAGGCCTTATTCATCAAGACAATTTTATATCAATGTGTCCTGCTCCTCCAGATACTCAAAGATGAATAAAAAGAATGAAGATGAATAAAAATCTTTTGCTTCATCCGATTCTCCCCCCGGTAGTGTTTGATGGCATTCTGTTGATTTTTACTGTCCATTTGTAGAAAGGCAGGACCTTTCACCACCCCACAGAATAACTCACAGTCAATCTTTTTCCAGAACCATGATGGACCTTTGCAAACTTCCACTTTCTGTCCTCTTGGCGCTCCTGATAAAAAAAGAGAATACACTTGTGTTGGAAGGTATATGTGTTACTAAAAAGTATTTACATCATCATTTAAGCTACCTCATCCTTCTACATACAAACATATGTATGATTTATATATGTGTAATAAATTTAACTTTTGCCAACCTAGGGAGGTGAAATAGGGTAGTGATGGGTACTCATGTCACAGCTGACGTTATGATTCTTGGATCGCGTCAATTAATGTGTGGTTATGAGTACATCACATAAGAAAGATTGGTGGGATCTCTAACTTGTAGAACCTCTTCTGTATTATCAACACAAGGAAGACACAAGTTGTAATAAAATAAATTTTATTAACAAGATAAACAAGAGTAATCAACAAGTACTAAATGAATACCATGAATGAAGAAGGAATAAAGTGCATAAGATGCATAAAAAGCAAGTGATTATGTTGGGTGTTGCTATGTCAGAGCTACGTTATCTGGACAGATAAACTGTTGCTACTCTGAAACAAATAAGGTGAATAACCTTACTATGCATCAAACAAATATGTGTAAGATTTGTTATCAACTGCAATCAGTTATATAATATCTATATATAGATATTATTACATTATATATCTATATATAATGTAAATTAGAAGATCATATACTGATAATATAAAACAATGCCAAGGTTTGGAAGTGATATTTACGTTCGCTGTGGTTGAGTGAGCAGTCTGGTGGCGGCGACTTCTTCCACTGGTTGTGCTGGTGGCAGTACAGTGGGGCCTTGAAGATGAAGCACTGTAGGATGCTGATCTCCTGGAGCACCAAGGGTCCTAAGATCTGGAACACGCAGATGTGGCCCTGGAGTAGGTGCTGAAGGTCCTTAGCTTGGAACATGCAAGCAAAAGTACCTGAAGTAAAGGTTTGCTCGCCGGAGCTTAACCTTGTTGCAGATGTCTGTGTGTCTTCTGCCTCTCTGGGCTAGAGACTCAGAACTTGGTCAATCCGCTTTGTCTCTCTAGGATGGAGACTCAGGAGGCTGCATCAGTTGTTGTCTCGCTGGACGAAGACTCTGAACGTAGATTATCTCTTTCCTTGCAGGCTGGAGGCTCAGAACGCGGTCGTATCTGTTGCTGCCTCAAAAGCTGGAGACTTGGACTTGGTATCTGTTGTTGTCTCACCTTTGCAGGCCGCAGACTCAGAACGTTGGTGTTTTTTGTTAACGTCTCACCCTGACGGGTGGCAGACTCAGAACAAGGAGTGTCTTTTGGAAGAGTACCTTTATCCCTTTCCGATGAGGAGGAGATTGCAATTTGGTGCTTCTCCATTTCCGTGCTGTGATTGGCTGGTTCCAGGTATTGTGTGAGAGGTATGAAGTGTGTGTGATTCAGCATTCACTTTATGTCATAAGACATCGATAGATAGAATAGATGCACTATCTATTCACACGTGTATGTATGTATGTATGTGTGTGTGTGTGTGTGTGTATTTGTGTGTGTGTAGACACACTTATGTATACACACACACATATACACGCATGTGTAGCACAGACAGACAGAGACACACACACAGTGCACTGATTCTTATGTTCTTACGACGACATAAAATGAATGCTGAATGAACCTGCAGTTTTTTCTATTATTGCGCTTTTCAGTCAATTTCTTGCCTTTCCCCCTTATGAACAACACATTTTCATACATGATTTGTGGTTTCTCGGTTTGACCGATTTGAGCATCCATAAACAGCGCAAAACATAGGCATTTTGAGTTTCTGCTAGTGATTCCTATGGCAAAAAATCACTTCCTGCCCTCGAGCTGCATTTCGCGCCACAGTAATGACGTCGTGTGCCAACAACCTATTACCAAATCCAGGTGACTGGAACAAAATACCGGGGAGGATTTATACTCATGGAACCTGGATTTTCCAGCTGATTCCATCCAAGGCTGTGGTTGAAGTCAGTTGTAGTTCTTGTGTTTTTCTTTTCTTCGATGATGTTGATTGACATCAGGTGTTCATCACTAATGCACAATCAAGCTGTGTATGAACATTTTATATATATTTATTTGCTTCTTTTCCATTTTGTATTTACTTGTAATTGTATTTTCAATACTTAAGTACATTTAAGATTTCAAAAATACTTTTTGTACTTAAGTACAATAATTATCACATACTTTTAAGACGTTTACTCAAGTAATATTCTAAATGGTGACTTCAACTTCTACCAAAGTCATTTTCTGGTAAGATATCTGTACTTTTACTTACAGTAAGTATGGCTTTCAGGTACATTACATTTAGACATTTAGCAGACGTTTTTATCCAAAGCAACTTACAAAAGAGGACAATGGAAGCAATCAAATCAACAAAAGAGCAATAACATGCAAGTGCTATTACAAGTCTCAGTTAGCCTAATGTAGTAAAAAGAAAAAGCATGCAAGTGTTAGAGGCCTTTTTTTTTTTTTGCTAATTGTGTAATAAAGAGGAAAAAATAAAACAAAAAACCTAGATAGAATGCAAAAAGAACAGTGTAGCTAGTGTTAGTTTTTTTTAAGAAAACAAGCAGTAAGAAAATGAATAGAGTATAAGTCTAAAAGGACTTTTTTATTTTAAGAATAGAATTAGAATAGAGAATGCTGGAGATAGAGGGTCAAATAAAGATGGAAGAGATGTGTCTTTAGCCGATTCTTGAAGATGGCTAAGGACTCAGCTGTTTGGATTGAGTTGGGCAGGTCATTCCACCAGGATTGTACATTTAGTGTGAAAGTCCGTAAAAGTGATTTTGTGTCTCTTTGGGATGGTACAATAATGTGCCGTTCACTTGCAGAATGCAAGCTTCTAGAGGGCACATAAGTCTGAAATAATGAATTTAGTTAAAGGGGTGCAAAGCTAGTGGCGGTTTTGTAGGTAAACATTAATGCCTTCCCAGTCAATACGTGAGATCACGCGATGATCACAGTGGCATCACATCATTCTCAGTGTGATACTCAGAGTGTGAGTAATATGTGAGCTCATTGTGAAAATATTGAGCAGGTTGAGAGGAGGCACTGCAAATATCGGTCACTGGGGGGAACATTCTACTTCCTGTTTCTCAACACAGTGGTGTCACATGATGAGCTCACAGTATGAGTGCACACCCAGGCTGCATTTGAAACCGCATACTTCCCTACTATGTAGTAGGCAAAAAAACAGTAGGCGAGCGAAAAAGTATGTTTGAATCTTCAGTATTCATAAAAGAGTAGGCGAGAATCAGTAGGCGAGTGCACTAATTCTCACGAGATTCGGACGTACGTATACTTAATTTGCCTTCTAATATGTATGCTTACCTATATAGTAGGAAAAGAGAGTACATGAAGAAAGAAGTACGTTCAAAACCTAAAAGAGTAGGTGAGAAATCCCTGGATGTCCTACTGCTTCAGCCCAGATTCTGGAGTGTTCATCGATGGATACTTTTCAATCCCAGGAATCCACGGGAGAGCAATACGTCACCATCGAACGTGATTGAGAACCGCGACAAGTGTGTTTACAAATGTGAGTATTACAAACCAAAACACTGTTCCTTGTGTTAAAATCGTATTTGTCAACACTGCTTTAGTTGAATGTAAATAGTGTAAATAAACACATGTACATAAAGTAACTAAACACGAGTTCATCTGTTTCATTTGTCCATAAGTTCTGTTGATAAATTGAGGAGCATTTGTGTTGGATAAAAAGCCAGTTAACAAATCAGCAACTACCTCAACATGTGAATGCAGTACTGAATCACAGAGGGAACTGAATCATGTCTGAATGTTACAGGGACAGATGAGACACACGTGTGTTTATCCGGTTAAGAGTGACTGATGAAGGAATGCTGCCATCAAAGGCTTTCAGTGAGTATACATTACATAAATTAATAAAACATCCTTTAAATCTGAAGTTGTACTTTATTTTATTTATTGTAACATCAAACAGAGTTATTACAGCACTTTTGATTTGTGATTTCTGTGCATTTGCTGCAGATCTTTTGTGGTGGAGCAGGTGACGGCAGCGTTTGTGGGAAGAAAGAAAGACCTGAAACAAAAGTAAGATCATTTTGTTACTTTAATAAAGAAATCAAAAATTTTAAAATTATTGTAAAAAAAAAAAAAAAGGTTAAAATGAATACTTGGATGGATGAGATCCTCCATCACTCCACCTGTCATTACTGCCTCATCTGGGCCAGACGTTGCTGTGGCCTCTTCATCTTCAGTGAGCTCAGAGCCAGTGAGAGCATCTAGAAAAAGACTAAAAGACATTGAGGATGTGATTCTGTTCTGCCGGTTTCTGTTCATACAGTATCAGTCGATGGAGGCCGACTTTCAGACATCAACAAATAAAGTCATGAAACTTTTATCCAAAGTGACTTACTTGCTCTTATTACAGGGATCCCCAATCCCCTGGAGAAAAGAGCCTTGCTCAGGTAGTTGCGAACCAGCAACCTTCTGCTTACCTTCTGCTACAACAAAAAATAGCATGTGAGTGTAAACATGAAATGAAATTTGTCAAGAAATGGAGTGCTGACAACATGAATTGTAAAATGTTTTACTCTGTTTAAATGTTTCACAGGTAGTCGAGCAGACACGGTGATGGCCAGATTGTCCCGCACATGTTCTCCTGCTCTTGTCTCAAGGTTGTGGGGTTCAGTGGTGGGTCTTCATGGTCTTTCTCATCCTCTGGCTCAATGACATCTCCATTGAGAAGAGTGAGATTGTGAAGCACAGCGCAGCAGCAGAATTGGCACAGCTGCGTTAAGATGGCAATAGGATGTGGGGTTCACCAACTGTTAAGATGGCAATAGGATGTGGGGTTCACCAACTGTAAATACATGATTGTTAGATCAATAAGTTTGAATAAAACTCTGTTTCATCTGTTGTTGACTTGTATATTTAAGTATTTATTGTGATGCTTTTATTCCTTGTACTCATTTATTCATGTCTCTTATTGTTGTCAATAAATAAAATATACATATTTTGTTAACTAATGCATTAATTCATTGCTTAACTGAAAATTGATGGATTCAAATCAGCTGCATTTGTCAAGTGTATATTCATATTATTGCTGAACTTATAATGACAAATAAGATCTGGAAATATGGTTGTACCTAACAATGGAAAGAAAGCAAATATCATGCATTCATCATGGTATGAGATTATATACACAGAAAACAACAACAACATCATAATAACAAGGTTAAATATCTGAATAATTCACCACAGTGCTTTTTTTAGAAGGCTGATGGATGAAACGACAGTTAAATTCAACAAGAAAAAAAGAAAATAAAACAACAGAGATTGAAACCGCTTAAGCCAATTTTATTCATAAAATGAATATTAAAGAGAATGATTTCATCTTATAAGTTTTCTTATAAAATTGGATCATGTTATTAACAATATATTTTAAAGAAAACTGGTTATACTACAATCACAATAACATGTAAAATTGTTTCTTTAACAAGACCACAAAATTAGCAAAATCAAAATATTTACGGATAGATCAAACCTGCCGCTCGTATCTTTTAAATTATTGCTCTTGTTATGAGCTCGTAGATCACATGATAACATAAACATGGCGGATGACGTCCAGATTACATTCATACTCAACGAGATTCGGCTGTAAAGTACATACTCTTTTAGCGCTCATTAAGTAAGTACTTATTGAAATTAAGTACCTACTCATTGAGTGTGCGGTTTCGAACGCAGCCCCAGATGACAGATTTCTTCTCCAAACATACAACTGACTTCAGCCACAGCCTTGGATAAAATCAACTGAAAAAAAAACATTAAATCTCTCAAGAACTGATTAAACAACTCAACAAACAGAATCACCAGCTTCACTCATTACTAACCAGACTGACTTTATTTTATGTCTGCAGAATCTCTTACTGAGAATTAAAATAGATTTAGATGTTGATGTTATATTGGTCAAGAAAAGAAAAGGAAGAAAGAAAAAAACATGATGCCACCATGATTGTGGTCAAGGTGTGCTTTAGTTTGTCTCTTGACCCTTTAAATAATTTAAAGCAATTTGTTTCTAAGCAATTGCAACATTGTTTTGTGGTAACTGTTTGTGTGTTTCTAAATCAAGAAAGTGCAGAAGCAGATTGGCTTACACTCTCTGCTTATAACTAATTCAGATGAACTTCTTGAAGTGGTTTCTTTCTTTGACTTAATAACTGACATTTGGCTTTTGCAGAACTGCAAGAAAAAGAAATTCTATTAAACAGAGATCACTGCAATGCTTCAATACTGGAAAACTGTATCAGACATGAACACTTATCATATGATCCACAACAGTGGTGACAAAAAAAAAAGCTATTTTCGATGTAATCAGGCAGATTCATGAGTATCTCACCATATAAAAACAAGTAGTAGCTGCTCATTGTACAGCCCTGATCTCACTACTTCACAACAGCACATCATCATTAAATTAGTCACTTAATTATCTTATTAACTTTAACTCAAGACCTGTTTGTGACTCGAAAAGAATGACTTGGTCCCATCTCTGACCTCCTGTCTGAAAAACTTTGCTAATTAGCAAATTCAGGTTATTGGAACAAAATACTGGGGAGGACTTTTACTCATGGCACCTGGATTTTCCACCTCTGATTTAGTATCCCTGTCACTATACCAGAGATGGGACCAAGTCATTCCTTTCAAGTCACAAGCAAGTCTCAAGTCAAATCCCAAGTCCTCAAAGAGTTAAAGTTAATTAGATAATTAAGTGACTAATTAAATGATGCTTGTGCATTAGTGATGAACACCTGCTGTTACTGAGAATTACAGAGGATCAGATGTTGATGTTTTAGTGGTTAAAATGATGCCACCATCATGGAGATCAGTGTGTGCTTTAGTTGTGCTCTTGACCCTTGACCTGCTGTATTAGATCTCTCTTTATAACAATGCATGTTGTGTTGTGAAGCAGTGAAATCAAAACAGCGGAGTGAGCAATCATTAGCTGTTTTATTATGACAGTGTAGTCATCATGAACTTGTTTGACCACATCCAAAATAACTTTTTTCTTCTCTGTTGTATGTTTAGGTTTTGCAGCAGGCAAGTAGAATGTTTTGCTAACAGCTACAGTGAAAGATTTTAAAACGTATAAAGCATATACAAATGTGAACATCTGCAGTATTTAGACACACACAGACATCAAGAACCAGCATATGAATCTCAACAATGGTGACAATCAACCAAACGCTTCATGCTGCAATGCATGCTGGGTATACAGCATAGGATAAACACTCCTCATGTACTGCAGTATGAATAATTATCATCACCACTGTTGAGGATCGTATGCTAAATGTTTATGTCTAAAAACCTGAGCCAATACTGTTCTTTCTTTTTATATTGAACCATTATAGTGTTGTTGTTTTTTTTTTGCAGTTGTGCAACAGCTGAATGTCAGCCAAATAAATCAAATAGTGATACCAATTCATGATGTTCATCCAAATTAGTTATAAGTTGAGAGTGTAAGATAATCTGCTATTACAAGCTTTTGATTCAATAATGCACAAAGGTTTGCCATAAAACAATATTGCAATTGTTTAGAAGCAAATTACATTAAATTACTCAAAGGGTCAAGAGACAAACTAAAGCACACCTTGACCACAATCATGGTGGCATCGTGTTCTTTCTTTGTTTCTTTTAATTCTCAATAAGACATTCTGCAGACATAAAATAAAGTCAGTCTGGTTAGTAATGAGTGAAGCTGGTGATGCTGACTGTAGAGTTGTTTAATCAGATCTTGAGAGATTTAATGTTGTTGTTTTTTTGTTTTGTTTTGTTTTTTCAGTTGATTTTATCCAAGGCTGTGTCTGATGTCAGTTGTAGTTCTTGTGTTTGTCTTTTCTTCAGTGACGCTGCTTGTTGACAGCAGGTGTTCATCACTAATGCACAATCATCACTTAATTAGTCACTTAATTACCTCATTAACTTTAACTCTTTGAGGACTTGGGATTTGACTTGAGACTTGCTTGTGACTTGAAAAGAATGACTTGGTCCCATCTCTGCACTATACTGTAGTGATGGGGCGTTCTTGAACGATTTATTCATTTTAAACAAATCTTAAATGTGTCTCGGGATGAACGAGCCGTCTCGGGGAGTGATTCGTTCAGTTGCACATGTGCAACATCCTAATGGATTCTGTGCTGGAATTAGTTCACCTGTTTTGAGTCTTCGGGTTTTTCAAGTCGTTGTTCATTTTATGGGACTGTCACGTGATGAACGAACGATTCCTGAAGACTCGAGAGATGAACTAATCAACTCTTTTTCCGGCTCACACTGCATTGGTTAAGCTTGTAGGGCTTTCACGTGATGAACGAATGACTCAAACCCAAGAACTTGTCAGATAAGAGGCAGAGATGGGACCAAGTCATTCTTTTCAAGTCACAAGCAAGTCTCGAGTCAAATCCCAAGTCCTCAAAGAGTTAAAGTTAATGAGGTAATTAAGTGAGTAATTAAGTGATGATTGTGCATTAGTGATGAACACCTGCTGTCAACAAGCAGCATCACTGAAGAAAAGACAAACACAAGAACTACATCTGACATCAGACACAGCCTTGAATAAAATCAACTGAAAAAACAAAACAAAACAAAAAAACAACAACATTAAATCTCTCAAGATCTGATTAAACAACTCTACAGTCAGCATCACCAGCTTCACTCATTACTAACCAGACTGACTTTATTTTATGTCTGCAGAATGTCTTATTGACAATTAAAAGAAACAAAGAAAGAACACGATGCCACCATGATTGTGGTCAAGGTGTGCTTTAGTTTGTCTCTTGACCCTTTGAGTAATTTAATGTAATTTGCTTCTAAACAATTGCAATATTGTTTTATAAGCTTGCAATAGCAGATTATCTTACACTCTCAACTTATAACTAATTTGGATGAACATCATGAATTGGTATCACTATTTGATTTATTTGGCTGACATTCAGCTGTTGCACAACTGCAAAAAAAAAAACCACTATAATTTTCAATATAAAAAGAAAGAACAGTATTGGCTCAGGTTTTTAGACATGAACATTTAGCATACGATCCTCAACAGTGGTGATGATAATTATTCATACTGCAGTACATGAGGAGTGTTTATCCTATGTTGTATACCCAGCATGCATTGCAGCATGAAGCGTTTGGTTGATTGTCACCATTGTTGAGATTCATATGCTGGTTCTTGATGTCTGTGTGTGTCTAAATACTGCAGATGTTCACATTTGTATATGCTTTATACGTTTTAAAATCTTTCACTGTAGCTGTTAGAAAAACATTCTACTTGCATGCTGCAAAACCTAAACATACAACAGAGAAGAAAAAAGTTATTTTGGATGTGATCAAGCAAGTTCATGATGACTACACTGTCATAATAAAACAGCTAGTGATTGCTCACTTCGCTGTTTTGATCTCACTGCTTCACAACACAACATGTATTGTTATAAAGAGAGATCTAATATAGCAGGTCAAGGGTCAAGATCACAACTAAAGCACACACTGATCTCCATGATGGTGGCATCATTTTAACCACTAAAACATCAACATCTGATCCTCTGTAATTCTCAGTAACAGCAGGTGTTCATCACTAATGCACAATCATCATTTAATTAGTCACTTAATTATCTAATTAACTTTAACTCTTTGAGGACTTGGGATTTGACTCGAGACTTGCTTGTGACTTGAAAGGAATGACTTGGTCCCATCTCTGTCATGACCGTCTCGGCACGTCCTGGGAACCTTAATAGGTGACGTCCTTGACACCAGCGTGGACGTTCTGACAAGGTTTGGAGTCATTTCCAAATAAAATATGGTCCTCTAAACGTTCCAAGAATGTCCTGAATGTTCTGTGAAGGTCCTCCAAATAACGTCCCCCAAACCTTTAAAGAACTCCACATCGTGACCGTCTCAGAACGTTATGGGGACGTCCTTGACACCAGTGGGGACGTTCTGGGAACGTAAAATTTCTAGCGGGGTAAAGGCCTAGAAATTCACCTGCCATTGACCAGCGTGGCAGAATGTTTCCACTAGATCAGTGTTTTACTGGCAAAGGCACGACCTGCTACTTTTCAGAAAGTTCATTCTCCATCCTTCCAAGTCTTCCTCTAAAACCTGGTCGGTCTCAATCTGAGGATCTGTTGGATTGACTTGATCCATGATCAACAATAAGGGCTGCCTGAGAATAAGTGTGCACATCAAATTGTCTTGAAATTGTCATCAAATTGTCAAATTAGTGAGATTGCATGAACTTAAATTGTTTATGGAACTGCTTTAGCCCTGATTGATTTGTTAGTTTATTTCAAGACAGGTTTTAGACTTTAATTGCCGCTTTTCTTAATGTCTTTTTTGAAACAGCCTCCTGGTCTTGTCTGGAGGTGTTTGGCTTGGGGGTGGTATGACCTCTCAAGCTCTGCCACCTTTCTTGTGATTTCGTCATGGTCACCCATATGGCAAAAACATATATTTTTTTGTGGCAAAATATATGTGATGGGTTACTAAATATGTTTATCTTTGTTGAAACCATCTTCGACTACGCCACTCCAATTTACTCTGGGTAAGAGATCCCAAGGCCACCAAAAGAGGGGTCCCGCACAGCTATTCAATTCAATGAATATGCTCACGGCAGAATTACTATAAACAACAATTCACTTTTATTAAATACAATAAATATAATCGTATCTGATTATGCTCACAAGCTGGCCAAACACTGCTCATATGAGCTAGAAATACAGGAAGTCAGAGGGTAGTACAACACTTCCAAAATCATACCAACCAATACAATGAAAAAAAGAAAAAGAAAATAAACCCAAAAGAAATTACAATCTTCTTAAACAGCACACTGACTCGTACGTAAAAGAGAAAAATTAGACACTCTTAACACCCCACACTTGTGCATATGGAAGTGAGAATAGCCCTCTTCTGTAATCACACTGAGCAAGGCTATACGTCAAGGCCTCGCTGGAACACAAAAGAAAATCAAATAAAAATACAAAAGTCCTGGGCAATACTCAGAAATATAATATTTGGAAAACAAAATACAAAATGAAATGAAGGTGGGAAAAACAGTGATCAACTGAGCTGGACTGAAACAAACTCTTTGAAACGTTTAGCTGATCATACACATACACCATGAATGGGCTCTAATCATCACCATACACTTCCATAGATCGTCAACCCTCACGTGCAGTTTGCTGTGCTGCTCGTTCAGCGTCTGCCACTCGTCCAGCCCAAGCTAACAAATATGAGTCTCAAAACATCTCCAGTTGAGTGCAATATGCAGTGTTGATCATTCAGTATCCACAAAGTATTTAATTTAGAATAACCAGCATGAAAACATCTAAGACACAAAAAATCTAAAAATCAACAGCGATTGTTCTTCCAGCGACGGACAACCACCTGCACGCCAAACAACTGAAATGCTGCTAATCGGAAGTACGCATTTAAAGAAAGTCCTGCCTACCATCGTAGGTACAACAACGCCTCCTAGTGGCTTGGCTACATGTGTTTGAAATATATGCTAAATACACTATATTGCCAAATAATCGGAATCAGGTGTTCCAATCACTTCCATGGCCACAGGTGTATAAAATCAAGCACCTAGACATGCAGACTGTTTTTACAAACATTTGTGAAAGAATGGGTCGCTCTTGGGGGCTCAGTGAATTCCAGCGTGGAACTGTGATAGTTCCAGTCGTGAAATTTCCTCGCTCCTAAATATTCCACAGTCAACTGTCAGCTGTATTATAAGAACGTGGAAGCGTTTGGGAACGACAGCAACTCAGCCACGAAGCGGTAGGCCATGTAAACCGACGGAGCGGGGTCAGCGGATGCTGAGGCGCATAGTGCAAAGAGGTCGCCAACTTTCTGCTGAGTCAATCGCTACAGACCTCCAAACTTCATGTGGCTTTCAGATTAGCTCAAGAACAGTGCGCAGAGAGCTTCATGGAATGGGTTTCCATGGCCGAGCAGCTGCATCCAAGCCAAACATCACCAAGTGCAATGCAAAGCGTCGGATGCAGTGGTGTAAAGCACGCCGCCACCGGACTCTAGAGCGGTGGAGACGCGTTCTCTGGAGCGACGAATCGCGCTTCTCCATCCGGCAATCTGACGGACGAGTCTGGGTTTGGCGGTTGCCAGGAGAACGGTACTTGTCTGACTGCATTGCGCCAAGTGTAAAGATTGGTGGAGGGGGGATTATGGTGTGGGGTTGTTTTTCAGGAGCTGGGCTTGGCCCCTTAGTTCCAGTGAAAGGAAATCTGAATGCTTCAGCATACCAAGACATTTTGGACAATTCCATGCTCCCAACTTTGTGGGAACAGTTTGGAGCTGGCCCCTTCCTCTTCCAACATGACTGTGCACCAGTGCACAAAGCAAGATCCATAAAAACTTGACTGGCCTGCACAGAGTCCTGACCTCAACCCGACAGAACACCTTTGGGATGAATTAGAGCGGAGACTGAGAGCCAGGCCTTCTCGTCCAACATCAGCGTGTGACCTCACAAATGCGCTTCTGGAAGAATGGTCAAAAATTCCCATAAACACACTCCTAAACCTTGTGGACAGCCTTCCCAGAAGAGTTGAAGCTGTTATAGCTGCAAAGGGTGGACCGACGTCATATTGAACCCTATCGATTAGGAATGGGATGTCACTTAAGTTCATATGCGAGTCAAGGCAGGTGAGCGAATACTTTTGGCAATATAGTGTATGTTGCAGACAGTGGAGGTGAATGAAATATATTTTTGAAATAGTAAATATATTTAGTTTCCACCATCATATACCAAAATGTATTTCTAAATGCATTTCTGTGGCAAGAAAATGCACTTTCTTGGACTGAAATATACAGATGTCAAAATATATTTTTTAAATGCTTTTAAAACATATATTTATATATGGCCTAAAATATATTGGTAGAAAATATATTTATGTAAATATATTTTAACAATTTTTTTGGCCATTTGTTGTATATTTTTTAAAATATATTTTAAATGTAGAAATATATTTTCCACAATATATATAAAATCAAAAAATAAATTGTAAGAAAATATATTTATATAAATATATTTTGAAACATATTTTAGCAAATATATTTCTTGGCCATTTTTTGTATATATATATATATATATATATATATTACTTTTACAATATATTTAAAATGTATAAGTATATTTTCAGAAATACATATTTTAAATATATTAATATATTTTCAAAATACACAGTCATTTCCCCAGTCATTTAAAATTTTATGCAAAACACTTAAGTGACTAACAATATCTCTAAAATTAACAATTCGGCTGTTTTATATTTTCATAAATATTATATCATTATCAATGCATTACAGTAATATTATTCATACAGTATTTTTCTGTTTTCTTAAATTACACTGAAATGTATGTAAAATGACAAAAAATAATGGTGATTGTAATTTATAAAATCACCATCAGATGGTGCAAACGCCACCATTTCTGTTATATCATTGCTTCAAACTTTCCGGCTAGGCCGCCAAAATATAGATTTTGGTCGGACATCAACCAAATTCAGGGCAGCACCACTTGCCTTGTCAGATGCAGCCGAAAAGGTTGCAAAACACATCCTCTGTCCACTATCCCATCTCATCCCATCACTGGAGAAGAGGCAAACATCTTGTCCAGGGGGGATTATTTGACCATCCAAGGCCAAGTTGAAAAAGTGAGTTATTTTAATGCTGTTATTCTGTTCATTTGCATTACTCTGTTGCTTAAATTAAGATGAATAAAAATAAATAATTTACATAAAATCACTTAAATAAAATCACACTTAATTACTCACCCACAGAAAGTTGCAAACCCACATGACCGACTTTCTTCTGCAGAAACACAAAAGTTGGCAATACATTTTGACTCAGTTTAACACATTGTGTCAGCAAAAAAAAACAAACAAAGAAAAATTGCATGTAGCTCACTGATCATTGTACAAGTTCTTCAGTCAGATTTATGGGAAAACAGCTCAACATTAAGCAGTTTTATTTAGTCTGCTCTGCTGTGTGCCGTCCAGCACTTCCCAGTCCAACAGTTCCATTACAGTCATTTTCATTTATGCAACTGGTTTAACAACAAGTATCAAGTCTTTATGTGAAGAGCTTAAATATGAGGAATCTGAAGCCACCGGAATGAGTAACAGAATTTTAAAATAGTAAAAAGAAACAGCGACTGAAATGTTCTGAATGAGTATGATTTACCTGTTGGCCTCTTATTCTGCAGGTACAAGAAGCGAGAATGACAAAGGTCCAGGAGGCCTATGTCCCATCTTGGACCTGCACCTTAGATGCGGCCGAATGTCCTGGAAGTTCCACTTTGGCGCGACGAGGCCCTGAGTGACCTCTATGTTGGAGATGACGTGGAGCTCACACACCTGAAGTCATTTCTGAAAGAAAATGGAAAGGGGAAACTAAATTCCTCTGCGTACACAACCATCAAGGTACACAAATAATACAAAACACATTAGTCGTTAATGTAGAACTAGGGATCCAAAATATTGGACTTTAGGGCGGTCACTAATGTTTATTTTGGTAATCCAGTAATCAAACTGATCATTTTAATTAATCAAGTAATCAGATTACTCCTCTTTCAGAATAAAAATGACCTGATAATTTTCTTACGTCATCCAAGATATTAATGTCTTTCTTTCTTCAGTCGCAAAGAAATTAAGTTTGAGGAAAACATTTCCAGATTTTTCTTCATATAGTGGACTTCAGTGGTGCTCAACAGATTAAATGTTGAAAATGTAGTTTAAATGCAGCTTCAAAAGGGTTTTAAACGATTCCAGCTGAGGAAGAAGGGTCTTATTTAGCAAAACGAGCTGTTTTCGAGCTGTTATCTAAAATGCTCATCTTGTCTAGCTCTGCGATGAGGATGCGTTCTCTATGCACTCCGGTTTAATATAGTTAGGGTATGTTGAAAAACTCCCATCTCATTTTCGTCCTACATTGCTGCCGAAGTACCAACACAGTGTTTACAAAGTGAACATGCAAACGAGGTCAAACACCATTTACAATAAAGGTAAAACAGCGATGCCTGATGATTTTGAAGTTGGAGGAGAAAATTAAAATGGGATTTTTTTTCCCTGACATACCCTAACTGTATTGAACCGGAGTGCACAGAGTATGCATCCGCATTGCACAGCCAGACAAAATTTTACATTTTAATAACCGATCGTTTTCGCTAGATAAGACTCTTATTCCTCAACTGGGATTGTTCAGAGCTCTTTGAAGCTGCATTTTTAACCTTCAATCCACTGAGCACAACTGAAGTCCACTATATGGAGAAAAATCCTGAAATGTTTTCCTCAAAAAAAAAAAAAAATAATAATAATTTCTTTGCAACTGAAGAAAGAAAGACATTAATATCTTGGATTATATGAGGGTAAGTAAATTATCAAGTAATTTTTATTCTGGAAGTAGAGTAATCCTTTAAATGCTTTTAAAATATCTTGCAGCCTTATAAAACAGTCTAATAACACAGTTCATTAATTCAGTTAATCAACATGGGCAAATTGTGTTTGTGGCTAAAGGGAATACAGCTAAAACCTAAATAAATAATTTTCTACCTATTAGATTATTTTATTAAAGTCTACACCTACCCCAACCCTAAACCTACTCCTTACAATAATGCAAAAACAGTAATTCAGTACCTTGTCCATTCAGTTCATGGATCTTTCTCTTAATGAGCTGATGATCTGAATCAGGTGTGTTAAATAAGAGAGACACACAAAATGTGCAGAGCAGTGCGTCCCCAGGACCAGGACTGAAAATTTTACATCTAGAACAGGCCTGGGCAAACTCAGAGTTTAGCTCCAACCCTGATAAAACTCACCTGTTTGTAGCTTTCTAGTAAACCCGAAGACACTGATTATCTTGTTCAGGTGTGTTTAATCAGGGTTGGAGCTAAACTCTGCAGGGACACCGGCCCTCCAGGACTGAGTTTGCCCAGGTCTGATCTAGAATGACCACACTACTAGCTAGGGCTGTCACAATTTCTCAATTCAATTTAAGTATTTGATTTTAAAAAGTCCTTGATTACAACTGTGTGAGTAATCGGAAATACACTGGAAGCAGAATATTCCATGGATAATCACTAAACTGCAGTCTTAAACTATTTCATAAGGCTGCAAGGTTATATTTATATTAAAACCCATTTAAAACAAAAAGGGTAGCGTTATTGTACTGTCACGAAAACAAATTCCTCGTATGTGTACACCAGGGGTGCCCAAACTCGGTCCTGCAGTGTCCTAAAGAGTTCAGCTCCAACGTCAATTAGACACACCTGAATCAGCTAATCAAACTCATACTAGAAACTTCCCGGCAGGTGTGTTCAAGCAAGTTGGATCTAAACTCTACAGGACACTGGGCCTCCAGGACCGAGTTTGGGTAAGCGCACCTGGCAATAAAGCTCATTCTGGTTAAAAAAAAACTTCAGATGGTTCTGCACTTGAAGCAGACATAAAATTTTAAAATATCACTCAAAACTGCATATTTACCACAACAAAGGCAAACTGTATGCTGATACTTGAAACTCTGAGGGGAACCTCAGACAACACTGCACAGGGACACAATGATGTGGTGCCATTGATCAGTGTTCTCTATCATGTAAACTGCAACTGATGTAAACACGTTTACCAGAATATTGTCTTATTCAAAATAAGATCAATAATTAGATTACTGCCGTCCATGTCATCTCAGTCTATGTTTATACAGACAGCAGTATTTATGGATCTTATTTGGATAGGAGAATATTCTGATTAAAGGCATTTACATCAGCTGCTTTTATAATACGCATTTTATTTTCCTGTTTTACATGTTATAGACCTTTGTTATGGAACCGTATACAGTTTGGAGGTTTTATTTTCGTTTTATGAAAGCTTTAAGTGGAGTTGTCATGCTATGCGTGCAAACAGATGTTAGAACCATGCCGTCGTTTGTTGACAAACAGGGGATCACTGCCGTGTGTGTGTATATTTGATTTTTGATT
The DNA here is from genome assembly GCA_012976165.1 of Labeo catla. NCBI lineage: Eukaryota > Metazoa > Chordata > Actinopteri > Cypriniformes > Cyprinidae > Labeo > Labeo catla. The sequence goes on along the minus strand of VONZ01002067.1, from coordinate 8,101 downwards.
GCACTGATTTTGCATGCCACTGAAATATCAGCAAACTCATACATTCAATGTATTTTACAGGAATGTACACTTACTGGAGTGTAAATTGTATTTTTGTTGAAATCCAGATTTCCCAGCAGAAAGTGGACACTGATGTGGTGGAGACTGTGGGTGTCTCCGATGGCACAGACATCAGCCTTACTCTGCTGAGCAGCGACATCCAGGAGTTTTCGGTGCCAGCCAGACTCTACCGCGGCAGCGCAGAGGAACTAACTGAAAGTCTGCCTGTGAAATTAGAAATAAAACACATACATAAACGTGTCATTGACATTTCCCTTGTTCATTCCTAAATAATTACTTACGTTTAGTAGATTCGTTTAAATTTAGTGAAAAAGGTTTAGTAGTTTAGTTCATTTTAGTGGTAGTCATTAGTTCATTTACTTTATGTACTAGCCGTTTACGTTTGGTAGTAGTTTATAGTAATTCATTTAGTTCAGTTCGCTTAATTATAGTATGTACATAGTAACATTTTCTGTTCTTTTAAATGTTTTGGTTGCATTTAATTAGTAATTAAAATGTTCATTCCTTCATGCCTTGAATTTATAAATACATTTTCTATTCAAAAAGTTGTTTGTCTGATATTTTCACACACAAATACATTTAAGTTACCTCAACAGTTAGTATGTTTAACTAGTACGTCTAACTGTGGAGCACATGCTAGCATTAGCATCAACATTCATAGCCTTTCAGAAAAAAGAAACCAAAAATGGTTTGTTAACCATTTTATACATTTTTCATAATTGAGGTATCATCATTCTGTGTATTTTCTCTGTGTTTTACTCATAGAATGGCAACAGAACATTGTGTAAACATACCAAACTGTAGTGTACTTACCTGTGACTACTCTTCCAGACCTTCTCTAGGAAGTGAGGATAACAGGCAACCAGGTTTGCACTCTGGACCTGTCTGAGACATGCAAGTAGGTTTCGCCATTTGGTGTAGGCTACTATTTATATGCAGAAATTGACTTCAAATGACTTGGCGTAAGATGTGTATAATATGCATATGAAAACTGCGTATTATGCACGTCAAACACATGCATATCTTATGTACGCCAAAGTCCATTTTAGCGTATGAATAGCACGCCAAATAGAAACAGAAAATCGTGCTATTGATACGCATTTTCACGAGACTGGGCTCAATTAGTACATTATAGGGTAACGAAAACAATACCTTAAAAATGAAAAGAAGCAGGTTGTTGTGATCACATAATTTTAAACTGCTAAACCCCTGAAAAGTCCAAGGACCCAGTAAGCCAAAGCATTCAAACGCTAAGTTGAAAACCGGGCTAAAGCAGAGAATAGTGACTTGTCACAGATCAAAAACATCTGGTTGATTTATAAGCTTTAGGTGGAGCATAACGAAAGTCCTCTGGCAAATCAGCAGTCTTGCACGCAAAATTAAACACATCTATGCTTACGAGAAATATTCAATCAAAATGAACCCATATGTCCCCTGTTACGAGTAGTAGTCCCCTGTGGACGAACGAGACGAGAAACGAGATACGATACAAACAAATAACAATTTAATATAAATCTTCGTAGGAACAGGCAGGAACACAACGATACATCCACACACACTTCCAAATAACGTTAAGGACCGACAGAGAACTCAGAAAACAAGCAGACTTATAAAGGGTGAGACTAATTACAAACACAGGTGTAGGGGATGACGGTAATGAGGGTTAAACCAAAACAGACAGATCGACGGGGGGAGACAATGGGAGAAACCAAAGACATAAACATACATAACTGTGACATCCACATCTCTTGGTAAATAATCCATTGTTATTTGCTGTTATCACAGCCCACAGCACAGCAGATAGACGGAATTACAGTTAGGTCCTACAAATTGCAGCCTCACCACTGTGTGACGTCACGTGAAATCCATTAGTAAAGGCTGCAATTAACATTAAAGCAGTTAAAAGTGTCAGAAGTGGCTTTTTTTTCATTTTTAGTTTATTAACTAACTTTCCTTGTGTTAAACAAGCACTAAAACACGGATTAAAATAAACTTGGTACAATGATTAAATTAATCCTCGGATCACCAGCATTGATTTTTCAAAGTAACCAGTCTTCTTCATTGATTTCACTGATTCATCATCAGCTTTTCAGACAACTCAGAACATCTTTATTATCTTCAGCTGTTGTGTTTTTCCTAATTTCCTCCAGTTCTTGGACCCAGTCCATAAAATCCTAGTCATTTAGAGTAAATGTCTGCCTTCCACTCCTCCCATGTGTCTTTGCTTTTCACAGTCTGGCAGAAATGATGTGTGATTCCAAAATACATGGTCACATGGCAGTAAAAGGGTTCAGTCATCAAGATACAGGGGACCGTCAAGAGACCACTTCTCGAACTTGCCAAACTGGTTCAAAACCATATCACGGTATGGCCAGACGATGCTAATTCAGCACTGCAGGACTGCTTCCAGCTCACAGACTGGAACATGTTCAGAGAGGCGGCCACCTACAACGATCACACAGACTTACAGGAGTACACTGAAACAGTGACTGCTTGCATCAGAAAGTGCACAGGTGATGTGACTGTCACCAAGACCATCACCAGATGTGCCAAAACATATAGATAAACACTGAGCGACTGGTGAAGTTATTTAGAGCTGTGGTTTTCAGTCTTGGTTCCAGGAGCACACTGATTTGCACATTTTATATGCTTTTGTTCTTTACCACACCTGATTCAGATCATCAACTCAGCTGAGTGTGGAAGTGAAGCTGACATTGGATTCAAATGTATCTTGATGCCTTCCTACCTTGAAATGTGTCCTTCAAAGGCAGCATTTTACAGTTTTCAGATGTAGCCTGTGTTACTGCCACTCGTCAGCAGCAGCTCTCACAGCTGCTAGTCAACAAGAACAGTCCTCCATAGGCTAGACCGGTCCAAGTCCCTCAGATGCATCTTTGTTATGGGACGCAGATGTAGTTAATCACTTGCAATAATTTGTTTATATTGTAACAATACATTTTGTTAGTTTCATTTGCAAAATATTAAGTGGTGAACTGTAACAAAGTAGATTCATTAAGTTTTTAACCACGGTTTTCGGTTCGGTTCTGATATCCTGCCACTTCAGTGTTTTTTTGTTTTGTTTTTTTGCAACAAATTAACAAAACACTCCCGTAAACCTCTGTACACTGGAAAAAGTGTGGTTTAGTATATGTCTGCTTAATTTTTCTTTTGAGAGAGGTATTATTTTTTCAATTTTTACACAAAATAGGATGGGTTTTATTCATACTGGACACCAGAGGGCGCCCTCATGCAAAAAATCCACAAATGCGTCAAAGAAGTAGCACTGATTACGTTCCGTTCCAGCTTCTCTAATATGGATAAAAGCGTCGCTATTGCTGTAACTGAATAAAAACAAAATGTAACGTTAAACATTTTGAATGATGAAATGTAAGGACAACAAACACTCGTCTGCAATAATATATGGTTTATCTGTGTTCTTCAAGACATCTCATGTATTTTCATAAGCCATTGCTATTCGACATACATAGAATATTAGTATTAAATTTATTGCCTGCTTCATTCTGTGATACGAAGCCACATCAGATCACATAAGGAAGTTATTTCAAACACTCGACGGATGATGTGAATTAAAAACAAGTTATAATGTTTTTTATAACTTTTGTTTTTATAACTCTTTTGTTGGACAACAGCTTTAGAAAGGCTTATCATTGCATGTCATTAGAATGGAAGATGCTCTGCGTGTGTTGCTTTTTCAAATATAAGCGGGGAAGTGTTTCCTCATTTCAGCAGGTGAAATCGCGGGCACACATACAGCAAATTCCAAGAGAAATAAAACAAGGAAGTTATTTAAATGCAAAACCGAAAAACCGCAATTCACAAACGCGTATTGAACCGTGGATGCCGTACCAAACAGTTCGATATTATATTGAGGATTGTCAGATCCCTACTACATACCTTCACTTTTACTCTTCATACTCATTCAGTACATTACAGTATGCAAGATAATACTTTCACTTAACTAAGGTTTTAAATGTATGACTAGTAAAGTACTTTCAGTAGTACCAATACTGCATTGGGAAAAAACAATTACCAATTACTTTGTCAGAACTCTACACAATTTGTCTTTTCCTTCTTTCCCTAAATTAGACCAGACCCATGTATATAAATATCATAGATACGGATCTAGGCCACAGCTTGTTTATTGATACCAGTGCCAACTCAGTACTCGAAGTGGGCCAGTATGCACCGCATTACACAGTATCGACTCTTCTATATTTTAATCTTTAGAGTTAATCTTTGCCAAATTGTTATCCCCCTTGCCTAATCCTATTACCTGAATATCATCCTATAAATGAATTACGTTTCATCTCAACAGATTACATGAATGCAAGTGGAGTCGTTATATAGTACCTCAAGTTTTCAAAGTGGGGGTCGAGAGCGTGTCGGGGACATGCACAAAGCAGTAAAATAAAAATAAATTATTGATAACTCATTTGAATCCATTCATTATAATAAAAACAATTTCTTTAAATGAAAAGAAGCAGGTTTTTGAAATCAGATCATTTCAAACTGGTAAACTTCCGAAAACCAGTATCAAGGATCCAGTAAGCAAAAGCATTCAAATGGTATAATATTATAATATAATAAATGGTTTAATATTGGATCATTTGTACTACTCCTTAATTCAGTTGGTAGAGTTAGTGGCTAATGGTTAATAATTAATGGCTCTAACTGAGAAGACTGATCGTCCGAATGTTTTACGTTTAAACTGTCTCCTCCAGTAATTGCTGTCATTACTCTGCCATTATGAGCCTTCTGCATTATAAAGTGGCATAATGGGGGATTATTTGTTCCAGAGCAGTTAGTTTTGGCTGAGGGCAAAATCTCATCACGTTAGATTTGTAACTTGAAAACAGATGAAAGGATAGGAACTTGCGACAAAGTCAGCCTATCACTTTCCTCAGTGGATATTGTTGTGGACTAATGTTTTATTGTGGATATGTGATTGAACTGAAAAATGAATGCTGTATCAGATGCAGGTAATCACACTCGCTTAAACCATCCCTCTCTCATAATACTCTACTACACATAATACACTGCTTTCAATAGATTACAAATAAGCTTTTAGTAACGGAGGCTTGGGATTAGCTTTTAAACTGTAGAAAAGAGGGTTTTTAAAGACGTTGTTGTTTCTTATGTATTTAGACACTCATGTTGTCAAATTGTTGTTTAAATGCAATATCACACTCTTAGCAGCGAGATATGGTTGTATAATGGCATGGCTGTGATTCGGCTGTAGGTAGTCACAGCGTGCCAATATATAGCCATATCTCACAACTACTCATGTGATATTGCTCATATGTAGTTATTTTCTTATATAAAAGAGAACAAAGAAGTAAATTACAAACCATAAGGCAATATGATATACATGCAAATTAAATCTAGAGCTGGATTTTGCATAAATTAAGTTTAACTATAACATTTTAATGTAGAAATATGTGTGATTGCAAAAATGAAATGAGAGTTACTTTTTAAAACATGAAACTACAACTGCCAGTAGGTGGCAGCAAGTGACTGTCTTAATGGGTGAGTTGAAATCAACTGATTCTCTTAAAATGCTTAAATTAATTTAACTAAGCAAACAACTGTACTTATAGCCTGATTGAATCATTTGCTGGTCCATGTAATGCTGAGGGACACAGCACTGTGTTGCTCGGACACACACTGGTTCTGCTGTTTGTTCGTCTTCAGTGGATCAACTCATTGTAACTTATTGTTTATTGATCATTTGTGATCGTGCAGATATTTGGAAAAACACGACTCTTGTTTGTGTGATAGGCTGACTCACTCATACAGTATATCACAGGCATATGTTATAAAAACAGATACTTATTCAATAGCTATTTTTATTTTTTACAATAATTTTGATGACATTTCTGTCTCACTGTGTGTGATGCCAGTCACAGTGAGACGGGAGGGAGCACTCAAAACTATTCAGATCGCATAATTTAGAGAAACATAAATATAGAATCATCCTTTGTACAAAAAAAATACCATATGAGAATTTACCATTGTCTTTCTAAATGTGTGCTCTTTTGGGCTAATGGCTTAATGGCCCGTTTAGCCCTTGCAGTGGAAATTTCTGACTGGCATATACCTAAATAAATCAAATGTATTCAAATCATGTATTCACGCTGCTGAATTGTTGCTGCGGTTGGTTTTTGCTTTTGTTGTAGATTATTGCTGCTGCTGAAAGCAAGTACAGAAACTTGCTGCTGCCAACACATACTTAGATAACAAGTGACAAGACATACTGCTGTACAAGTAGTAAATATAATAACCCTCCAACCATGCTGGGACGAGAAGATAAACAGAACAGCTAAAATGTGTATACTGCTGTGAGCATGAAAACATACTACTGTTATGCAATCGTATGCTTAAAATCATCCTATAAGTAAAGCCCAGATAAATTAACTAGTGACTTAGCGATGTGAACCTGGGTGCTGTACCCTTTAGGTTTATTTGACTAATGACCTAAATAACTATGTGTGTCTGACCCAATAGCACATGGCCCGCACAAAGTTACCTAGGTAGAAACGCGCACTGTTGTGTGTCATTAACAAACAGGAATCACATTGTAGGCTCACAGATGAAGTAACTCCTAGCAACCAGCAATGTATATAAACTTAAACCTTTAACCTATTACTAAGCTAACAGAAAGTATTCAGTGAAATCACTGTACATCCTGTTGTTGTAGTATTGTATGCCCATAACTAATTCTGCCTAACAAAAATACAGCTTATTACACATTATGAACAATAAGGTTTGCATTGTATGATCAAGTTTTAGAACATTTGAAATCCTAATGTTAATATATTTTCTCTGTCACAACCATGATATGTCAACACCATCTTCAACTTCTGAGGAAATGATTAGAAATGTTTAGATCATTTTATTCTCCTGAAGCAGCTTCTATTAGCATGAAGGGATGCCGGACGAACAGAGGCTGGGACGGTGCAATGAGAGCTGCTTATATAGGCTTGTAATGATGATTGACAGGACTGAATGATTAGGCTCCTCCCGAACCTACGTTTGGAACTTCATATAATACAGTTCGCTGGTATTCTGACTAACTGTGTTATGATCATTTCTGGATCATTTGTTAAGTTGTTTAAATGTGGATAGTAAGACACAACAACTAACTGTTCTATTTGTTCATATAACTTTTTTAAAGTTACCTTGTTAGCAGATGCACAGCAGACATACTGTTCTGAGATCAGAGAAAATAGATCATTTGTGTTCCAATGATGTACCAAAATACTTACATGTGGATAAAATGACTACAAAGGTTCAGGTTTTTGTTACCACCGTCTTTGCTGTGTCACCTCCATCAGATGATTATTTTAATAATATTTCATCATATTTTATATTTGTTGAGGAATTGTTGGTCACATGTGAAAATGTAAAGGGCTAGTCTGTCCATCACAGACACACACATTCACTCAAACCTACACCTGTCGATCGACTGCGTTCCACTTCCCTCACTAACCTTCCTCCTCCTCATTGACTCAGACGTACATCAAGGGGGTTGAGGGTCTGTCTATATAAACTTCACTTCATAAAGTGGAAAATGGTAGCTGAGATTGTAAAAGTGGAACGCATCCCTTGTGTCCAATTGACCTGTGCTGCACGGAGCAGCCGGAGGAAACCCACACCAACACGGGAACAACATGCAAACCCACCAGAAACCTGGGACTTTCTTGCTGTGAGATACCAGTGCTACACACTGAGCCACATTATAACTACTGCCACTTCCAGTTTGTGTAAATAAAGTTGGAAAATGAGCAGCTTTCACAAATATATCTTGAGGGTCTTTGGAGTTAAAAAGGGAACGACTCAATGACAGATGTGACTACCTCACTTCAACTGCTGGTAGTTACACGCACAATAAAGAATCAAGACAACACACAGCTTTACTTAAAATATATACATTTTTATTCTTATTTAATAAAATTATTGCCTTTTATTCATCCGCGGGTTTTTTTTTAATTGTTAAAACTGCCTTTTATTCATCCGCGGG
>VONZ01002066.1:0-72268 GCA_012976165.1 Labeo catla | reverse complement strand
AATGGAGTTTTAGATTGTTTGTATTTTATTTACAACACAGTATAATCAAAATATACATAATGAAGGTCAAATACACACTATTGAACATCCTGATCTAACCACAGAGATGTGAACAGACTTTGTGTAGTTTCTGAAAACCGTTTTCTGAATTCTGTTCAACAAGTGAAAAAAGTAAATCATACCTGATATCTCTAAACTCATCATCAGTAGTCAAGGAACTAGAATATGTGTAGTTGAACACCTGATCTTAGTACAGCGCTCTCAGTTTGAAAGACAGCAGGATTCATCTGTTGTGCAGGTATCAGATCACTAAAAAACAAACAACATAAGAAAAACATCTGTGAGCATGTTAATATCAGGAGCATATATATATATATATATATAGTGTATGAGTTTGTAGCCATAGACTCGCGCATTTGTACTAACGTAAAAAGGACATTTTATATCTATATATAAGTAATAATTATTGTTTTTCACATTAAACATCTATTCGAGAGCAGAGTATTGATAAACATGGTCTAAACATACACTCAATGTAAACACTCATATTACATCATATTGTTATACGATAAATAAATAACTAAATAATATGATCTTTAAGTCATAAACATAAGCATGCTTTGTATGTATTATACAATACAAAAACATTTTATATCGGGGAAACTATATTATTATTGTTAAGCGTAAGTGTAAACACTATTACCTTTATATCGCATCGTTTCCTATTGTATAGAATGTTAAAAAACATCTTGGCGTTGTGACACATTTTGATGCAGTGAAATGAAACGTACTTCATGATGTTTCACTTGCTGTAGTCATGAATTATAGTTTGAAAAAAAGTCTTAACTAGTAAAATGTGTACAAGTTCTGTCACGGTAACACAGTAACAACTAACGCAAGCAGGCTAATAAAACAAAGACTTACTCACGTAAATATTTCCTCTGATGGATCGCGCCGTGTGTCACATCGTGTTCTTCCTCCGAATTCTTATTCCTCATAGCGCATCTTTTTCTAGAAAGGACAAGTAGCCCAAATGAACTTGGAAAAGAAAAAGTCTCGGTGCTTTGTTTACGGTGATGTGGGCGGTTACGTTTGGCGCGCGCCCTCACGTGGCGATTACACTATCAAAGGCGAAAGCATCTCGTGGGCATGATCTAATTAAAAATAATGAAGCAGACGGGAGAGATTGAACATGGAGTTGGTTTCATGCGAATTACTTCATCAGAGAATATTTGTTTTCGGCAAGAGGGGCTTCATCTAAAAGGAAAAATATCAAGCTTTCTATAGATATATCTCTCATGTGTGCGTGACGTATTCGCTGAGTTCATTTTACTGACGCATTTCAAAATGATACGTGTGGAGACGGAGACTGCTGAATGCGCACCCTGTTTATTTTCCTTGTTTTGCAAAAGCATAATGTTTTGTTGATATTGTGAGTGTACTCAAATAAAAGTAGATCCTCTACAGATTTAAATGATGTATTACTCTTATATGTACGATCACAATTACGTTGCTCCCTTTGCTAAGTGCATTGCACATCAAAATCATTGCAAAAGCTTTAGCTCACAGAATAGAAAAAGTAAGTGTGAAAAAGTAAGTGTGGCGGGAGTGTGGGGGCCATGGCTCTGAACGGGCCTGGTCCCACACTACACGTCACACTTCTTTTAATGCATTGCATACAAGCTGACACAGACAGATTCATGAATGCGTATGTGTGTATAAGTGTATGTGTGTGTACATATATGTACATATATACATATATGTACATATAATTGTTTACACAGAGTGGCAGGCAAGGCGGCTGGGTCTGCACTTTGGGCTCCGGGCCCCCCCGGTGCCCCCAACTGTCAACCCGTCACTAGGCAGTGCGGGCGGGTCCCGGGTGACACGGTCTATACTGAAGGTTCAGAGGCAGCCTTAATATATTGTATAATCTATAACTTTATTATTAACGGCACTATTATACATTACTATATTATAATTATTATTATCTATATTGTTACGGGTGGGACAGTTTTTATTATCATTAGTATTAATCATTATTACTATTGCCATTTTCTCCTCCTCCTTGCGCCCCCACCCCCTCCCAATCTCTGAGTAACGATTTTCACTACCCATCTGCCAACTTCGGTTCCTACCTCGTTCAACACTAGCATAATTTACTGCTATTGCAATCACTACTATGTTATGCATTGAGCCTACTCCTGTGTCTGTCATTCTTACCCACATGATCCAATATTGCGCACACACAGACACTCACACACACATACTCACACATGTTGTGTTTACATGTTTTATGGGGACATTCCATAGGCGTAATGGTTTTTATACTGTACAAACCGTATTTTCTATCACCCTACACCTACCCTACACCTAAACCTAGCCCTCACAGGAGACTGTGCAAACTTTTACTTTCTCAAAAAAACTCATTCTGCATGATTTATAAGCCTGTTTCCTCATGGGGACCTCACAAATGTCCCCACAAGGTCAAAATTTACTGGTATTCCTATCCTTGTGGGGACATTTGGTCCCCATAACGTGATGAATACCAGGTGCACACTTACACACACACACACACACACCAACAAGAACTATTATTATTACTAATGACAATATTACTATTTTTGTTTTATATTACTGATGTACATGTGATACTTTCCTTTATGTTCCTGTGTTTATGTTATTCTCTGTCTGTCATATTTACTCAAACCTACACAAGCACATAAATTATATTGGTTATCATGTGTGCTTTTTCATGTATGTCTCTGTCCTGTACACAATGTTTTTCATGTTTTTGTCAAAAAAAAAAAATAAAAAATAAATAATAATAATAATATGTACGATCAAAAATGAGCCAGCATTTTAGGTTCTTTTTGCTCGTGTCATGAAAATATGCCATTGGGGCCGCCGGCGCCACCGTCGACCCCAGGAGGTTAAGAGGCAAAGTAAAAAAAAAAGTTTACATGAGCATGGCTGGGAGTATCAGACCAACTGCAACAAGTACTTTAATTTCCAGAATATAAGGGTGTTTCAACACTAGCACTTTTGGTGTGCACCAGGTTCGGTTGATGTTACAGTTTGGTTCATTTGGATGGTGTGAACTCTTAGTTCTATCATTGTTTATCTGAAATTGTAGCCATTAGGGATTTATAAAACTAGTTGCCAAAATTGTACTGCCGCTAGTCGATGCTGAAAATACCAGTTGTTAAATTTTTTTATTAGCACATTCTGACATATTTTGCTTCACAGTTTTACAAAGACTATATTCAAAGTATTGTGTTACATTTTACATACAAAATATTTTTAGTAAATAAATAATTACTTATATTATCAGTCTTGCCCACAAATTCACAAGAGTATCACAACACGTATGTGGTGCTGATGTAGAACATGCATGTGCTGCGCCTTGTTTATGCTCATAGAGTCATCCCTATGCCTTACACCTTCAAAGGGCAGAGCCCTTGGAGTTTAGACTTTGAGGTGAGCAGGGCACCTGCATGCCATTTTGTATATGTTTGGAATGCACTTGGCAAAGGGAGCGACGTGTCTGTCAACAGATGTCGTTGTTTTAATGGCACAGAAAATGATGTTTTTTATTGTTGTTAGCATTACTTACTGCTCCATTTTCACAGAAACATGCCAGCTGAAGATGAGGAAATTACGTTGCTCCCTTTGCTAAGTGCATTGCAAATGGCACGCATGTGCCCTGCTCACTCCAAATTCTAAACTCCAACAGTCTCAAAAAAAGGTACAGTTTTGTCGGTGGGGCGGTACCCTACGGTACAAAAGTGAAAAGGTACATCTTTGTACCTTACCTATCCCTAAACTGTCACAAACACACACACACTGAGATGGAGGAGACGAGAGGTGAGTGGCAATACAATCCAATGTTTTATTGACAAGCTTGTTTGGTGAACAACATGGTGAAAAGCAGAATAAAGAGTTCTTAACTGAATGGTGTTGTAGCATTGAAATGACACAGAGTCCAGGTATTGAGCCACGCCAAACTCCAGAGCACAATGTAGAAGTCCACGTGGAAACAGCATAGAGATCAAGGAAGTTAGCCTGTGAACGGTAGACCAGACAATGAGTGAATGCGTGAGTGTCTCTTAAATAGGGCGAGGCTCAATGAGGTCCAGGTGCAACAGATTAGAACTCGGGTGATGATGAACGAGTGGGTGGTGCTACCGGAGGTGTGGCAGATGGAGGTGGCTGTCGTGAATGTCTGACACTACCCCCTCCTCTCAGGGTACCCAGGATCGTTCCTTGGGTCCGTACCCCTCCCAGTCCACGAGGTATTCTAGGTGGCCCCCTCGACACCGTGAGTCCAAGATCTCATGAACCGTGTAAATGGAAGGTTGATCCAGGACTTCTGGAGGAGGAGGAGGTTCCGCTTCAGCTCCCGGTGTTTCTGTGGCAGAGGGTTAGAAGGGTTTAAGGAGTGACACATGGAAAGTGGGGTGTATGCAGTACCTTGGAGGGAGCTGAAGCTGGAAGGTGACATTGTTGATCCGCCTCAGGATCTTGAACGGGCCAATATAGCGGGGACTCAGCTTGCAGCAGGGCTGATGCAGACGCAGGTCACGTGTAGATAGCCAGACCTGATTCCCAGGTTGGTAAGAGGGAGCAGGTCTTCTCCTGACGTCAGCAAACCTCTTGTGTTGTCGAACAGCCGGATGGACGAAGGAATTCAGATTTCTCGAGTTTGAGATAGAGGCTGTGATCATGAAGTTTGTGGAGGACCTGCTGGACGTGCTGGCGATGTTCGGCCAAGTTCCGGGAGTAGATCAGAATATCATCAATATAGACAACCACGAACCAATGGAGGAACTCCCGGAACACCTCGTTCTTAAACGTTTGGAAGATGGATGGGCTGATGGATAAGCCGTACGCCATGACCTGGTACTCATAGTGGCCAGTAGGTGTCACAAAGGCCGTTTTCCATTCGTCTCCCGCACAAATACGAACAAGGTTGTAAGCACACCGCAGGTCCAGCTTCGTGAAGACTTGGGCTCCACGAAGCTCTTCGAGGGCGGCTGGGACCAGGGGGAGCGGGTATGGTTGTTGTTTGATCTGAGAGTTGAGTTGACAGTAATCAATGCAGGGACGTAAACCTCCATCCTTTTTGCCCATGAAGAAGAAGCTGGAAGCAGCCGTCGAGGTGGATGGTTGGATGAATCCTTGACTTAGAGCATCCGCAATATACTCCTCCATCGCCTGGCGCTCCAGGATGGACAGAGGATATACTCGCCCCTTGGGGAGCTGGGCCCCAGGTAGCAACTCGATGGCACAATCCCATGGCCGATGCGGTGGTAGGTGGGTGGCTGCTTGCTTGCTGAATACATCCTGGAACGCCATGTACTCAGCTGGAATCTCCGGGGTGAAGGATGGTTCAGGACTTTCCACTCATGTAGGTGAACGGTAAACTGGAACGGGAGATGAATGAGGTACGTTGACAAGGCAGTTGGTTTGACAATGTTCACTCCAGCGGATGATGTCACACGGACCCCAGCTGAGTTCAGGACGATGTTGCTGTAGCCATGGGCATCTCAGGATGATACTGACGGTGGAATCCTCCAGTACCGGAAACTTTATTTCCTCAGAGTGAAACAGTCCCACTTGTAGTGTGATGAAAGGTGAAGAATGACGTATCCTCCCATGCCCCAGTGGTTTTCCCTTTACTGCCAGTACTTGTGAATGTCGAAAACGGGAGAGTTGAAGCTGATTTAAACAGCCCTGGGAGATAAAGTTGCCGGAGCGGAAGTCTACCAGAGCGGAAACACATATTAGAAGTATGCAATGTCACGGGTAATAGAGTAAGAGAGGTGGTCTCGACCTCTGTGGAAAGGGTACTCACCACGGGGCGTGGGGGTCTGATGGGACAGGTACGGAGAAGATGACCAGGTCATCCACAGTAAATACATAATCCATTTGTGATGCGGCGATTTCGTTCGGTACGAGAAAGGCGAGTTGAGTCGATTTGCATGGGTTCTGGTACTGGGAAGCTAGCAGCCACCGAGGCGAGCTGAGGAGCGGTTATTGGGGGCTGGCAGGCAGCTAGTCAATGGGAAACTCGGGTGGTTCTCTGCAGAAAGGACTCCAGTCCAATACTGTCGTCATACAACGCCATCGCGGCGTGTCCCTGTCTGTAGGCTCCCAACAGCGCTGTCTCGTTCCAGCCACTAGCTGCCGCCAGCGTACGGAAGTGGAGACTGTATTCATTCACAGAAGATGGAAGAGCTGGTCGGAAGTGGAAAGTGTACCGGTGGTCGTGCTGAAAACCTCGGAGAAATGGTTTGTGAATTGTTCATAGGAATGAATGATAGGATTTTCAGAGTTCCAAATAGCTTTTGCCCATTGTAGGGCCTTACCAGTGAGTAATGAAATAAGGAAGGTGACCTTAGCATTCTCCGAAGTAAACATTTGTGGTTGCATCTGGATGAACAGGTTGATTTGAAGAAGAAAACCGCTACACTCAGCCTCCTCGCCCGCAAACGTGGCGGGCATGGCCATGGGAGATCCTGAGGCAGATGGCGGCACAGGTGTGGGTTGAAATGCCGCTTTCAAGGTATTCACCAACTCGGTGAGAGGGTTCGATGCAGCGGGTGTGTCGGTGCTCATCTTTTGTTGTTTTAGCAGTCTGGTCTTCTGTCACAAACACACACACACTGAGATGAAGGAGACGAGAGGTGAGTGGCAATACAATCCAATGTTTTATTGACAAGCTTGTCTGGTGAACAACATGGTGAAAAGCAGAATAAAGAGTTCTTAACTGAATGGTGTTGTAGCGTTGAAATGACACAGAGTCCAGGTACTGAGCCACGCCAATCTCCAGAGCACAACTTACAACTTTGTTCAAGCTGTACAATGTGATAGTCATCCCATGTCTGCATAGCACTGATGGATACAACTGCAAAAGGACTTGCTGAGGTCCAACCACAAGATCGTTGAATTCTGTGCTGATCTTCAGTCATTCCAGAATATCACAAACATGAAACACAGAAACATGTTAAAACAACACCAAAAAAAAAAATCTTGACAGAGAAAGCCAAATGTCATTGCAAGTTTACGTTTCAATTACCAAAACCCCATTTTACAATACAGAAAAGGCTTTTAAATTACATAACACAGGTAATTAGAAAAACAAACAAACAAAAGCTAGTTTGTGACATTCCTTATCGTAGGGCTGTTTGTACAAGATTTACGCCTTTATTGTTATTCAAAAACCTACAGTTTTATAATGTATATGTCCGGTGAGGCACTTCAATAACCGAGAGAAGAGGTTACCGGTTTGTGTCAGCAATATCAAATATACACGCTTCAAACGAACTCTGAGGGAGCAGCTCATTAGTTTCTCTTATAACATTTTTTTAATTCTCCGTTGTAAATCCATACATTTGTACGTCCCTCTCCATCTCGTGCTCTGCATGAACGGTCTCTCTCTAATGCAGCACTGACCTCAAATAATCCATACCAAACTGTATATTTATCATTCTCCGCATAACTCCAGCTCAGTATGGTATGGGAGTATACTTAGTATAATATTTATATCGAAAATACTGTGGAACCCCGTGTATTTTGAGGTTTCAGAGTGCTGCAAAACTAATACATATTACTAACGAGAAAATATGACGCGTTAAACCATACTTGTACTCTTCTCAGGCAACATACGTAAATGTACATATATAGTAAACCAATACATACAAATATTTACAAGACTGACTGTATATATTAATGCACCTTTGCTGTGAGTTCCGGTGAGGCACGTTAACTGAGAGAAGAGTTTCCGATTTGTGTCAGCAATATCAAATGTACGTGCTTCAAACGAACTCTGAGGGAGCTGCTCATTCATTTCTCTTATAACATGCATTGAAATGACACTATGAGTAGTAGTATTGTTTACTTCCCTTCACCATCACTGGTAATCATGACAGCCATAATTTCATGACACTTTGTACATCAGATATACATGTGCAGAAATCTTCAATGGCATTAACCATGTTTAATTTGACAGCATTTCTTAAATTAGCAAAGTATTGTCTTGTCAATTTGTCTCAGTTGTAGCGATTTTAGCTCAAAGGGAAATGTATATAAATAATTACAATTAATTATGATTAATTACAATTATTTATATCAGCTGCCAGTAGTAACTGTAGCAGAATCAATTTTCCATCAACTAATCTGTTCGCTCAGCAAACATTCAGTATAATCTTTATATCAACTCTAAGAAATGATATTTTCTTGGCCACAGAAAATAACTTTCTTAAAGTACCATTGCATTAGAGCAAGTAGCTCGAATCGGAATCGTAAAGGGACATTAATTTGCAAGGCAGAATCAGAATCAAAACTCATGTAATTTGTGCACAATAGTTTATTAACGAAGGACTAACACATAACTAATCTAAACAAACAAACATGAAGTCACTCATACATGGGGAAGGGTCAGTGAGAAGCAGTTAGAGAGAGAAACAAGGAAATGAAGCTATGAAAGAGTCAGTTAACCACCTGCTGTGAAACCATCAGTGTTATCTACAGCTTATACTAAACCTCTGTATGTTTAGTTAAGTGTACGATACTTGCATTGCCTTGGTCGTCGAACAAGTGTCCAAATGCAGTCTCTGGTGAAAGATGGTTTGGAGCAGTGGTGGGTTTTGGAATTGCAATCACGTTCTTCCGGGTCTGAAGAGTGATGAATTCCAAAGATGTTCTGACTCAATGGTGACTGGGAGTTTCTTCCCATGTGAAAGTGAAGAAGAACCAAGAGCTGAGAGGGACTCAGCTGAAGTCCTGTGATCCTTGGGGAATGGAAAGACAAGGCCGCAAGGCCTGGCGCGTGCTTAGGGAAGTCCTGAAGAGTTCTAGCTCATCTTCTTAGGTTCTCCAAGAACCACTGACTGACTGAGGCGAGTCATGAAGATGAATTCCAGGGTTAAGTCGAACTGTCTGGCTCTTTGTGGTCGAGAGCCACAGCTCTGTATGTTGGGCCTGTCGGGCCCGCCGGGCACGCCCTGTGCCGGCTCCGGCTCCGGCTCCCCGTGGGTTCCTCCACACGGGCAGCAATCGGAAGATGTTGCAGACGAAGGAGAAAGTGAAGAAGAAGGAAGAACTAGGGAGGCGGTCAACCGTTTGCCTTTAAGCTCTCTGGAGGCTGCGCCTCCAGGAGGCCCATGAACCAATGGTAACTTTCACCTTCGGAGAGAAAGTTTATGACTCTTTGTCCGTGAGCATGGTATTTTGCATATGTAATTCGGCTGGGTGTTGATGCAAAACTACTAGGTTTCTTAAAACACTAATATGTTGCATAGGTATCAACATCTAATTTACACCATCTTTTAGATCATCAACATACGAATTAAAAGAGACCAAACATGACATAGGTGCTTTATACAACTAGTCATCTATCATAACGCATGCATAAAACAGTAGAGAGACAAATAAAAATACAACAGACAAAATTAAAATACAATGCAGTAATACTGTACACAATGACCTGGGCTATGTGTGATAGGAAGGTCAAAGAAAGGTTTGTCTGGGAATGAATAGGAAAGAGTCTATAGGCATTGTGTCTTTCCTATGGCAAATGTAGCATGGGCAGATGTGCATTCCTTGAAGCAATAAAACCTCTTATCAGATAGTCACCGTGGCAACTAAGCCCTTTTGGGGTGTTCGTTGCTTTGGGGGGTTGTCTTCAAAACTCCAGCATATAGCTGGGTTGTTGGTTTTAAAGATTATTTGTTAAATGTAACAAATAACTGTATGTCTGATTGGTCCAGATGCTACACAGTCTTAAATGGCACACAAACTGCACAAAATCTGAAGAATGTTGCAAAAAAACTACACAGCACTAACACTTTACACGTGTAGAATTCGAATATATAAGCTGTTCAGTCGTTTTTCCACCCCTGAACGAAAAACTAAAAATCAAGCTAAATTCTTGTTTTTCGTTTTTCTGGAAAAAATGAAAAAACGAAAAAGGAGCTGTTTTCTCATGTTTCTTCTTTCAATATTAAATAAAAAAAATTAATGAACGAATGATACACAGATTCATATTTTTGTCTAATTATTTGCCCAAATTAGTTTTGGTATTGAGGTAAAAGATAACTTACCTTGCATTCGCTATATAACAGTGGGTGGTGATCACAAAGATGGCTCAGCAAATTTGACGCATTTCCCCTTTTTGCAGCAACCTTCTTCTTGCATGATCTGCAGACAGGGTGACCATCCTCGATTAAATTTCCCTCAGGACTCTTGTAAAAGTCAAAATACGACTAGACCTCAGATTTGGTCCTCTTAGATGGCTGAAAAATCTACCAAGCACTGCTTTCTACCATATCATCTTGTGCAAAAAAAACAACAATGCATGCTGCTCCCACGTCAGACTGATGCTGGCTGGACAGGATTTACCGCGAGTTTTCAAAATCGCAATAATCAAACACGGTTTAATACTAACCGTCAGGACATTTTATTGTGGTTTATTAAACTGGTAATCGTTCCATCCCTAAATGTGACACACAGTTTGAGTGTTGAATGGGGGATGACAGACGGAGAGTAGAGTTTACATGAACTTAAATATCCATCTGTACCTCACATTAAACTTTGGAACGGCTTCAGAACACTTGAAATATAGTGCACAAAAACTTTATTGTGCTTCATAACGTTTTTGTGGCTTTTGTGGGGCTTAACAATAACACAATAGTATACGCAGAATATCAGATTTGGGTTGGTCTCGTCTGACCGATACCCCTATCCAGAAGAAAATGACAGTCTTGGAGTGATACTGATACTGAATATGGGATCGGCGCACCCTTAGTAAGGATTCATTTTGGTATCAAGTGAGAACTCAAGTTGGGGCATCAATTGTAATCTGACTCACTTGTAATTTTTATTAACAAGTGTTTGTACAGCACAAACTGATCTTTGCTTGACCAATCAGTGGAAAGGTGCATTTCGTGTCCACCTACATGTGCAGACCAAATATCCATTTTCTATCCTGAAAAATAAAATTGAAAAATCAAGCCAAATTATTGATTATTTTCAATCAAGCCAGATTATTTTCAGTAAAATGAAAAAAAGGTGCTACTTTCATATTTCTACTTTCAGTATAAAATCAGGAAAACAAATGATTGCAATGTACACTCCTGTACTGCTCCACTATAAGCAGGCTGAATACAAATTAAAATATAAAATCCTCTTCAATAGTCAACGTTGAAAATGTTATAGTAATATTTATAGTAATAAAATATTCTCTTAAGTAGTTTTGGGAATATTTGGGCCCTATTTGTTGAGTCAAATCTGAAGCCATTTCAGTTTGAGTCTGAAGTCTATTAAAATGGGACTTGACTCTGAGTCACTCTCTGTGCCTGGTTTAATAACTGATACCTATGATATGAATTACATCTGTTTTTCAGCAATTACATTGGATACATGAGTTAAACACTAATAACTCATCTTTAATTTTCTACATATTCTCTGCAGTGTTTCCAACTGTCGTATTACACAGAAGGGCTGTGCTGCTCTGATTTCAGCTCTGAGATCAAACCCCTCACACCTGAGAGAACTGGATCTGAGTGATAATAAACCAGGAGACTCAGGAGTGAAGATGCTCTCTGCTCTACTGGAGGATCCACACTGTAAACTGGAGAAACTACAGTGAGTCTCATCACATCTCAGTAACTATAAGATTTCAAGCAAAAAGCAAAATTACTCAGATATTTTTTCTATAGCAGTGGTTTTGATTGTTGTCCTCTCACCCTTAGTCCAAACCTTTTTATAAAATAAAATATAAATAAATTACTTCATTAATTGTGATCTTATTAATTGTGATATTTTGATGGAGCCTTTTTTCAAAACCAGTACAGCTACAGTGACTGCTAGAACTAGAAATGCTTCTGTCATTACTGCACACCAGTATTAGAGTACAATCAGGTTAAATACACAAGTCGCCTCCAAGTTTTCAGGCAAATGAATATTAAATGGAACTTCCAAAGGGAAAATATAGAAATATATGAGGTGGCAATGATGACCTCACCAGTATGGTGCAAAATGTCCACAATATTGATACAAATATTTCAACTAAAGTAATATGTTTTGCATAATATCTAGGTTAATTCTAAAAAAATAATAATAAAAATAAATAAATAAATAAACCTTCAGCAATTCTTGTACCATATAATGCAAATATCATTTATTTATGTTTTGATTCTGATTCTGATAATTTACTTTTATTAACCGAATGCATTGCAAAATAGGTTTTTTAAATAAAAAATACAGGTATGTTTTATTATAAAGAAAAAGATTGTGAAGGATTCTTACACTGCTTGAAGATCCTATAATAACTTAATATGGCTTTACAGTACCTCAATTAAAAATATTGTTTATATCTTGTCAGTGATATCATATTTTTAAATATAATTTTTCGTTAAAATGTGGTGATTATCCCCTTTTTTTTTTACCCCAAATACCATCTTTTTATATTCTTCAGTTATTGAAAATCTGTTGATTTAATTACATTGAATAAAAATGTAAAATGTTAACAAGACTTTTGTTTCAAAACAGAAACCTGTAATTTTAACAATTCTCATTTGAGAGTCTGTAATAATTTTAAATGTGCCTTTTACATAGGTCCATCATTAGCCTCATTGTAAACTACCACACACGTCACAAAATTATCAAATATTCACAAATGACAAATATTTTTCCAATTAATGAGTAACAGATTTACAAGTACTCAGCGGCACCAAGACTTGAATATTTTAATCTGATTGAAGAGTATTTATATAAGAGGGGACAGCATTCATAAATGCTATTTTACCTAATTCTGGGAGACAAAAAAAGAGATTGATGTACAGTATATTTTACAAATTTCCCTGCCCTCTCAACCACCTCACAATCTTTTAAAAAAACCCACAGGATTAATATGTTACTGTTAATATGTGATGTTGCAATTTATCACAAAAAGGAAATGTATATAAACAATTACAATTAATTATGATTAATTACCATTATTTATATCAGCTGCCAGTAGTAACTGTAGCAGAATTAATTTTCCATCAACTAATCTGTTCGTCCAGCGAACATTCAGTATAATTTTTATATCAACTCTAAGAAATTTTATGTTCTTGGCCACAGTAAGTAACTTTCTTAAAGTACTATTGCATTAGAGCATGTAGCTCGAATCAGAATTGTAAAGGGACATTAATTTACAAGGCAGAAGTAGAATGAAAAGCTTATACTAAACCTCTTTTTTGTTTAGTTAAATATATGATATTTGCATTGACTTGGTCCTTTGGGGAATGGAAAGATGAGGCCGCAAGGCCTGGCACAAGCTTAGGGAGGTCCTGAAGAGATCTAGCTCATCTTCTTAGGTTCTAAAAGAACCACTGACTGACTGAGGCGAGTCACTCGTGAGACAAGTGAAGAAAACTAAAAAAAATGTGGAAGAGAAAAATGTCTGTTCAAGGACATTTCATGAATATGAATTCCAGGGTTGAGTGAAAATGTCTGACTCTTTGTGGTCGAGAGCCACAGCTCTATATGTTGGGGCCTGTCGGGCCCGCTGGGCATGCCCTGTGCTGGCTCAGGCTCCCCGTGGGTTCCTCCACACAGGCAGCAATCGGAGGATTTTGTAGAAGAGTGAAGAGGGGAGAAGAGAGTGGGCCTTTAAGGTCTCTGGGGGGTTACACCTCCAGGAGGTCCGAGAGCCAATAGTGACTTTCACTTTTGGAGGGAAAGATTATGACTCTTTGTCTGTGAGCATGGCATTTTGCATATGTAATTCGATTGGGTGTTGATGCAAAAACTACTAAGGATTTTTAAAACACTAATATGTTGCAAAGGTATCGACATATAATATACAACATCATTTAGATGATCAAAATACAAATTCAAAGAGACCAAACATGGCATAGGTAAGTTATACTACACTAGAGATCCATCATAACAAATGCATACAACAGAATACAATGAAAACACAAAAATTACAAGGCAGTAATAGTAAAACTATACACAGTGATGTGGGGCTATGTGTGATAGGAAGGTCAAGGATAGGTTTGTCTGTAAATGAATAGGAAAGAGTCCATTTCTACAGGCATTGTGTCTTTCCTATAGGCAAATGTAGTGTGCTCTGTTTGCATTTCTTGAAGCAATAAAACCCATGATATTAGATGGCCGCCCTGGCAACTGACCCCTTTTGGGGTGTTAGTTGCTTTGGGGGGTTATCTCCAGAACTCCAGCATATAGCTGGCTTGTTGGTTTAAAAGATTATTTGTTAAATGTAACAAATACAGTGCCCTCCACTAATATTGGCACCCTTGGTAAATATGAGCAAAGACAGCTATGAAAATAAATCTGCTTTGTTTATCTTTATGATCTTACATTCAAAAAATTCACAAAATGCTAACCTTTCATTGAAGCAAAACAATTAAAAGTGGGGGGAAACTTCCGTTATGAAATAAATGTTTTTTCTCCAATGCATGTTGGGCACAATTATTGGCACCCTTAGAAATTATAATGAGTAAAGTATCTCTGAAGTATATTCCCATTCATATTTGCATTTATTTAGCACACTAGAATGATATTGTCCAGAAATAACTTCCTGTTTCACAGGATTATAAATATGAGGAGCACAAAGGTTAAATTTCCTTAATCATCCATCACAAGGAATAAAACCAAATAATATAGTTCTGATGTGCAGAACAAGATTGTTGAGCTTCACAAAATAGAAAGTGGCTGTAAGAAAAGAGCTAAAGGATTGAAAATCCCAATTTCCATCATTAGGATAATAGTTAAGAATTCCAATCAACTAAAGATGTTACAAATCTGCCTAGAAAAGGATGTGTGTCTATATCGTCCTAATGCATGGTGAAGAGGAGAGTTTAAGTGTCCAAAGACTGGGTGCCAATAATTGTGGTCAACATGAACTACAGCAAAACATTTATTTTATAAAGAGATTTTCCCCCTGCTTTCCATGGTTTTACTTAAATGATAGGTTAGAATATTGTGAATCTTTTGAATGAAAGATTAAAAGGATAAACTGCAGATTTATTCTTACCAGGGTTGGGGTCAATTCAGGAATGAACTCAACAATTCCAATTCAAAGAAGGAAATGGAATTGGAATTGGAATTCAACAACAATTACAGGAAACAGAGTTGGAATTGAATTGGAATTACAGGAAGTGGAATTCAATTCAGGGAAATTCCACTGAATTCTGTTTATTGCTGTTTCTGAGCATTTATTTGTGATTGCATTTAGAGACATACATTTGAACTTTATTTGTGATGCTTTACAAATACCAAGTAATGTATAAAATAGAGTTGATCAAATGCAAGTAAATAAAAATGAGAACTGTACATTATGAATTAATAATTTTATTTGTATTTTAGATTTTATATGTATTATTATTAATATTATTATTAATATTTATATTAATTTTATATGTATTATTATTATTATTTTATTTTATATGTATTATTATTAATAATAATACATTCAATATATGATTACCACATAATATATGTCTCAACTCACAAAAAAGAGTCATGTTCATTCATGTATTTCATTCACTTTTTATTGCATCAAATTATCATCATTTCCTGAAATTTGGCATCGCTAAGATTGCACACACAGTACTCACCTGTAGATGACGTTCAAAATTTGATGTAGCTCGGATGGATCCATGAACAGGTATACCACAATGATTGCAGATTGCTTTATGGTTACCTAAAGTTGTACTAGTCGGTTCACCAAAATTATCCATTATACTGGTCTTCCCAGACATTCCAGATTTCTCAGCCATTGTCAGTTTAATAGGTTAATCCAAATCTATGTGTTAATTTTGCAGTCCAGGGTTCATGCACAAATCAGATTGTCAAAACAGTCCAAGATCATACACAAAAAGCTATCCAAATATGATCAAATTCTTTTCACTCAGACTAACAGGAAAATCTCCAAACTTACACCCTCAAAATGGGCCCGCACTGGCTTACATTTATACTCCCAGGTTATGAACCTTCTGGAATTTTGGGAAATGTAGTTTAGGAAAATCTTGTTAGGGACACACAGAGTGACACATGCAAAAAATAATCATATTTAATATTTTACCTCTTAAAATATGACTACAATTTGTGAAATGATCATGCTTAACATACTAAACATACAGTACTTTGTATTTCTTTTATATGTTTGTTGTCTATGTGATTTACAATATTTAATGTACTATAAACTATTAAGCAAATCAAGTCAAATTATTTTATTTAGCAACTCAAGTGGAATTTAGTGGAATTTATTTGATTTCAATTCTGTTTCCTGACATTCCAATTCAATTCCAATTCCATATCCTGTCAGCTGCATGCAATTCCAATTCCATTCCAGGAAGTGACTCGGAATTTACCATTCATTCTCAATTCAATTCATGAATGGCCCCAACCCTGATTCTTACAGCCACCTTTGCTCATATTTACCAAGGGTGCCAATATTAGTGGAGGGCACTGTAACTGTATGTCTGATTGGTCCAGATGCTACAGTGATGTGATCTGGGAAAAGCAGTTGGATGTTGCACTGGGAAATTTTCAGGAAATGCAAAAAATATGTCAATGTCTTTTTTGTTGTTTTTGTCAAAATTAGGATTTTATTACAGTATTATTCTATACCATCTTGTCTATTGTCTTTGAAAATATCTTGGCAAAATGAATTTGTTTAGAGCAGAAAAATAGCAATTTATTGCAGCAATCACATAAATGATTGTCTTTCTCTTATGTTAAGAACGCGCTGCGGAAGTGTTTTCTTTTTAACACCACAAAAACAGTTAACCTATCAAAATAAACCATGTAACACGTTAAATAAAGGTGTATCAATGCACATTCTCCACCAGTCCTGTGTAAACTACGACATGCAAAGTTTTATTTATTTATTATTTCATATCGTGAGATGGTGGAGCGCAAGAGTACAACACAGTCTGAAGGAGCTGCTCACTTAACGATCACTAAATGATCTTACTTGTCTCAGTCTGCTCAATCTTGGTGATGTCAGTGCCCTAAACAATGTTATAATGGTCTATCCAGAGATGAAGGATCGGATGATGAAGTTACTAAAGAGGAGTCAAATGACAGTCTGTTATATGCACAGTGTCTGAACAGTTGCGCTGCGCTCGCTTTTCTAAATGTAAACTACAAGGTACACTATTCATGCTGTCTAAACAGCAAGGGGTGATTAAACGTTTAAAGACTATGTCCATGATAAACAACAGAAAACCTCTTCAGGGTAACGTTGGTCTGTCTGTGTAATGATGCAATATAGCACTGCTGACAGACAGCTCTCATTAAACCCGTGAAGTTAAAGTGAAAGCCGTCTCACTTTAAACTTGTTTTTCTCAAAACGTTGTTCCTGAAAGTCATAGCTATCAGCCAACTTAAGATAGTCATAACTTTTGTTACATTCAAGCTATGGACAAAATAAAATCAACCAGCTTTCATATGGTATCAAAATCTAAAAAAGGGAAAAATTCACCATGTGTTGGGTTTTCCTAGATTTCATCACATTATTATCTATATAGCACTACAAAAGGTTTGAAGAATGAAAATGATAAAGTAGTTCAGTATCGGGAATCATGTGGGTAGAGTGCATTTAAATTAGTTTCTTAGCTTGTGCTTTTGTTGGCAAGCTGAAATGCCTATACCACTGATCCTGGTGTATAGAAATTGTTTTGCTCATATAAACAAACACACAAACGCACTCTCACCCTAAAATTTAAACCAATCTCTGAGATCATTCATGTTCTTCACTCTCTGCAGGCTGATTAACTGCAGTATTGGAGAGGAAGGCTGTGCTGCTTTGATTTCAGCTCTGAGATCAAACCCCTCACACCTGAGAGAACTGAATCTGAGCGGTAATAAACCAGGAGACTCGGGAGTGAAGCTGCTCTCTGCTCTACTGGAGGATCCACACTGTAAACTAGAGAAACTAGTGTAAGTGTTATTATATTACTTAACATAATAACTGTGTGAAAATACTGGCAAACAAAAACATTTAGTTTTAAAGGGATAGTTCACTCGAAAATGAAAATTCTGTCATCACTTCAAGTCATCTCAAAACAGTATGACTTTCTTCTGTGGAAAATAAAAGAAGATATTTTGAAAAATGTTTTTTGTCCACACAATGGAAAGCAATGGTACCAAAACTTTGGTTCCCAACAATATTCAAATATCATCTTTTGTTTTTCACAGAATAAAGAAGGTCATACAGGTTAGGAACAACAAAATACAAGTGTAAGCCAAAATTAATTAAATTTGCAGTGATTAATTGGCAGCAGCTTCACCTATAAATTACTGTATTTTTTTTTGTTTTTTTTTGCTGTATATAAAATTACAGTGTAGTATATTATTTATATATATATATATATATATTAGGGATGTGACGAGATCCGATGTGTCCGATGTGAGAACATGACGATCCTCGCAAAACATTTTATTTTGCAGTGTTTACATTAGAGCTGCACAATTAATTGTAAAAGATTCCGATATTAATTCAAACACCTGCACGATCTTATTCCTAAATGACAACGATTCAGCTATGTCTATTATGACTGTTTCACGTCACGAGTGTCAGTGGAGCGTGAGAAGCACGTTTTGTTGCTGGCCATGTTAATGACTCAGAGGGTCGGCCATCATCATGCTTCCAATGTGAACGCTGTCATTCACTGATATAGGCGGCAGCAAAACGCGCTTCTCACGCTTCACTGACACTTACATAGAAATCTGCATTCGTGCTGCTACTGATATAGAAACAGCAACACAAACAGTCTTTTTAACCACATATCATTATGTCTGTATTACAGACATTTAAATAACAGAAGTACTGGGATAAAAGTTTATAGTTTGTGTATAAACACTTATTGTATACAGTAGCAATCAAAACGAAAGTATCTTAACATGTATGTATTACGTATGTATTGTAACGCTTATGCTCTTCCAGTAGTGAAACAAGTCTTTATGAATTGAGACACTGACTCATTCATTGAATTTTGTTTTTAATTTTGTACAAATCAATATATAAATTTAAAAGCCTTAAGCAATTAACATTTTTTCAGAACCACTAGTAAATTACGTTATTCAATTTATCCAGAATTGTGAAGCTCTAGTTTGTTGTTTATTACTGCATATAATTCATTAAAATAGAAGTTTATTTTAATGAAGTTGATTGCACAATGCACCTACAGTTTTTGCATTTGTGTTTTTCAGTATTTTTCCCTGTATTTTCATTTCTTTAAAAAATAAAATTCTAAAAATCATTTCACATCTTGTGGGATAAGTGTCTCGTCGCACCCCTAATATAGTTTGTAAAATGGGACAGCTTTTTAAATATCTGAAAGTACACTCTTAACATCAGTAAGTCAAGCATTATAATATGATAATGATAATAACCATGTATGAATGCATATTAGTCACTTTAACTGATGGTGGTGCTTTTTTGGTCGTTCAGTGTTTTTGAAAAAAAAAATGAAAAAAAAAAAAAAAAAAAACAACACCAACAACAACAATAAAACTAAATAATAATAAGAACAATAATTTCTACCATAATAAAAAAAAAAGTTCTACCATTAGAACAATACCAAAGAACAATATAAAATGCACTAAGGATTAATGAGCTGCTTGGTTCATGAATATTAATCAGGTTGTGTGTGTTCGCTTGAACTTATTCGCTGAAATCAAAACAGGGACGGTAATAGGTGAGCACCAGCCAATGAGATTGTCATTTGCGCATTAGTTCTGCATACTACTGAAGAAACCATCAGTTCTTAAAAGCTGCTGAAGAATTCCGAAGGAAAATACGACAAAATATATTGTTTACATGTAGCGTGTCAATTCAGCATGGTATGTAAGACTCTCTCACTCTCTCTCTCTTTGTGTGTGCGAGACAACGCGGCGGCGAGTCGTGCACCTTCACACTAGAGTTTATGGTACGTCAAATACAGGTACACTGTGCATCAATTGAGATGAATTGAAAAATAACACAGAATGCTTGAAAGAGAGTGAAACTCTAAAGCGCTTAGTCAGTGTTCAGTTTAATCTGATAACAGCATGCACATCACAGACCCTTGTGTAAACTGAGTAGAACTGAGTGTAGCCAAAGCTAACACTTTAGCAGCCGTACAGGCATATAAGCTAAGCCCTTTACCTCAACTGTTAGCTGTTAGCATCCGACTAACGTTTAGACGTGTGAGTGTAAAGTTTAATGTTCAAGCCACTCCTCTCTCTCTCTTCCCCTTTCTCTTGGTTTCACCTCCTGTTTGTGCTATAACCTTCTGTTTAGACTCGTTAATAATTAGGTGTTCATTTTATTTTGACTTTGTTCTACCTCTCTTTGATTTTATTTCATTTTTTAACCTTTGTTTAGCTTGAATTTACCAGTTCAGCTAAATTGATTTTAATTAAGTCACCAATTTAATTAAATCAAGTTATTTACTTGCCTTTAGTTTCCTAAAGCTATTAAGATATTTTCATTTTTCTTTCCTTATTTTAGTTTATCTGACCATCACTATCTTCCCTCTCGGTATAGGATTATAGCAGTTCTAGCAACTGATGTCCCCTTAATGAACCGTACAGGTTATTAGTAGACTAATTCCTATCTCTCCTTACTCCTTAGCAGTCAGGCCTGCTACATGAGGTACAAGTACCGTTCACCAAGCCATAGGCCCTGAGAAGACTAGAAACACTTCCTAGTGTTTCTGCTTATTTACCTTGAGATGTTTGATGCGTCCCTGCTAGCTTAGCTAACAGCCTCCCTAGATTTATGACCCTACTGCAGCACGCCAAGGAACATCTGCGTAGTCATATCTCCTATCTTAAACTAAATAAGGAGAGCTCTTCCTTCTCCCTCTGTCTCTTTCTGATTTTATTTCAGTTTTGTTTATTTGGCACCTTCATAGTGACCAAACTTGTGAACCATCAGTGTTTTGAGTAATAACACCAGCTTCAAGAGTCTCTTCCTCCAAAACCTGCATCCTATGGTGAGTCACCATTTAGGGATTCTAGCCTGCCCTCACTCAATGCCTATTCAACAACTGCGTGACCTAACACAGAAGACCTTTAACAAGCACAAGGCCTCCACCACCGTATTTGTAAGACCCCACTGATTCTGGACTGCACAACCCAGAATTCAAAGCAGGCACCAGAAGGCACCCAGCATTGTCACAATGCCAGGCCCTTCTACAAAAAGACACTAGGCAACAGAGGACATAACCGTCGCTGTGGCAACAGACCCAGGTTCCAGACCAACCACTGGGAGGAGCCATGGAAAAGGGCATCCTCAGCCTGCGCACACCACGGTATGTCCAACAGCAGTCAACCACATCCTCCTCTACACCCTTCACACAGGTGCTAAATGGAGGCTGCACAACAACAGCTAGACACACCCATTGTTGAGTTACAGGAGCTGCTGACACTAGCAAAAGAGCTCTTCCAACAACACTGAGAAGTGCTGGAAAGGACAAACTTTTAACTCCGTGTCAAACATAACATAGCACCAGACTCCTCCAGGGAAGGAGCATCCTGCGAAACCAGCCGACACCCCAGAAGTAGCCAGACAATGTTGGATAGAGCAAAGGGCTCACATGCCCAACAGCCAAACCTCTACCAACACAACTCAGGCAAGCTTAGGTCAGTGCTGCCACCAAAGAAAAGCAACACTGCCAACATCAGACTTTTAGTGACGTTCAAGCAGAACAGAGGGCTAACAACCACCTGCTGCCCTCCTGCCATCATCACTAGGTCAGTCTGAAATTCTCTTCACACTACCATCTCCATTATGATTCCCTGTGACCCCCGGAATCACCTGCCCTCTCACAAGTGAGAGTTCAACCAGTTGTTCCAAACAACACCTAAAGCAACCATTTGACCCAGGCCAAATCACCTCAGGACGACAGGTGACACTGCCAAGACACCTGCTGCACAAGCTCAGAGACCTGCACCTTGCTACTGCCTACACCATCACAGCACACCACCTGACAGCACCCCAACCACTCCTAGTGGCACCAACAGCCAGAGAGCCACCACTCTCTCCCAGCCATGAGTAACAGGTGCATGTCTGATTGTTCTGCACCTTGGACATCGCTTGCTGTTTTCTGTTGGACAGACAACAACGTTCGAAAGGGGGGAAGATATGTAGCGTCTGGACCAATCAGACATACATTAATTGTTACATTGTACATTTAACAAATAGTCTTTAAACCCAACAAGCCAGCTATATGCTGGAGCTATGGAGACAACCCCCCAAAGCAACTACCACCCCAAAAGGGCTCAGTTGCCAGGACAACGATCTGATAAGAGGTTTTATTGCCCAGAGAAATGCACAATTGCCCATGCTACATTTGCCCATAGGAAAGGCACCATGCCTACAGAAATAGACTCTTTCCTATTCATTCACAGACAAACCTTTCTTTGACCTTCCTATCACACATAGCCCAGGTCATTGTGTACAGTATTACTGGATTGTATTTTAATTTTGTCTGTTGTATTTATTTGTCTTTCTACTGTTTTATGCATGCGTTATGATAGATGACTAGTTGTATAACCCACCTATACCATGTTTGATCTCTTTGAATTCGTATTTTGATGATCTAAAAGATGGTGTAAATTAGATGTTGATACCTATGCAACATATTAGTGTTTTAAGAAACCTTAGTAGTTTTTGCATCAACACCCAATCGAATTACATATGCAAAATACCATGCTCACAGACAAAGAGTCGTAAACTTTCCCTCCAAAGGTGAAAGTTACCATTGGTTCACGGACCTCCTGGAGGCGCAGCCTCCATAGAGCTTAAAGGCATCAACCGATCTCTCTCTTCACTGTCTTCTTCGTCTGCAACGTCTTCTGATTGCTGCCCGTGTGGAGGAACCCACGGGGAGCCTGAGCCGGCACAGGGTGTGCCCGGTGGGCCCGACAGGCCCCAACATACAGAGCTGTGGCTCTTGACCACAAAGAGCCAGACATTTCCACTCAACCCTGGAATTCATCTTCATGACTCACCTCAGTCAGTCAGTGGTTCTTTTAGAACCTAAGAAGATGAGCTAGAACTCTTCAGGACTTCCCTAAGCACGTGCCAGGCCTTGTGGCCTTGTCTTTCCATTCCCTAAAGATCACAGGACTTCAGCTGGGTCCCAGCTTTTGGTGGTTCTTCATTTTTCACATTGGAAGAAACTCCCAGTCACCATCGAGTCAGAACATCTTTGGAGTTCATCACTCTTCGGACCCAGAAGAACGTGATCACGATTCCAAAACCACCACTGCTCCAACCATCAAGGCTTTCACCAGAGACTGCATTCGGACACTTGTTCAACAACCAAGGCAATGCAAGTATCGTACATTTAACTAAACAAAACAGAGGTTTAGTATAAGCTGTAGACAGCACTGATGGTTTACTGGTGGTTAACTGACTCTTTTCACAGATTCATTTCCTTGTCTCTCTCTAACTGCTTCTCACTGACCATTCCTCCCATGTATGAGTGATTTCATGTTTGTTTGTTTAGATTAATTATGTGTTAGTCCTTCGTTAATAAACTATTGTGCACAAATTGCATGAGTTCTGATTCTGAATCTGCCTTGCAAATTAATGTCCCTTTACGATTCCGATTCAAGCTACATGCTCTAATGCAATGGTACTTCAAGAAAGTTATTTTCTGTGGCCAAGAAAATATTATTTCTTAGAGTTGATATAAAGATTATACTGAGTGTTTGCTGGGAACAGATTGGTTGATGGAAAATTGATTCTGCTACAGTTAATACTGCCAGCTGATATAAATAATTGTAATTAATCATAATTAATTGTAATTATTTATATACATTTCCAGTTGAGCTAAATCGCGACAGAATTAAGAGGGTAAATAACAGACAAGCACTGCTAATCAAATACCTTTGATTAACTGATCATCAGCAAGTCTGAGCGCCTCTATAAAAGCATAAGATTTGGCAGTTTGCTGGTCTGGAGCCTTCACGTGTGTGTTAACACAATGCCAAGGAGGTAAGACATCATCAATCCTAAGACAGTCATCTTAGAGAAGCAATTGTTGCTGCCATCAATCTGAAAAAAGGAATACGGCCATTTCCAAACAATCTGACGTTTAATCAGAA
Source organism: Labeo catla (assembly GCA_012976165.1). Classification (NCBI taxonomy): domain Eukaryota; kingdom Metazoa; phylum Chordata; class Actinopteri; order Cypriniformes; family Cyprinidae; genus Labeo; species Labeo catla. The sequence continues at coordinate 48,145 of VONZ01002066.1, read as the reverse complement.
GTGGGAGACATTTAAAACAGACACCTCTCCTTCCAGGAGTGGACGTCCCAGAAAATTCACCCCAAGATCAGACCGTGTAAAGCTCAGAGAAACGGCAGACAACCAAAGAACTACACCTCAGACTCTACAGGCCTCAGTTAACATGTTAAATGATAAAGTTCATGACAATACCATTAGAAAAATATGGGACAAAAATGGCATGTTTGGAAGGCTTGGCAGAAGAAAGCCTCTTCTATCTAAAAAAAAAAAACATTGCAGCACAGTTTAGGTCTGCAAAGTTGCATCTGAACAAAACACAAGTCTTCTAGAATAATGTCCTTTGAACAGACGAGAGTGAAGTGGAGATGTTTGGCCATAATGCACAGCGCCAAGTTTGGTGAAAACCTAAAGAGCATATCAGCACAAACACCTCATACCAAAAGACAAGCATGCTGGAGGAGGGCTGATCATTTTGGGCTTGATTTGTAGCCACAAGTCCTGGGCACCTCACAGTCATTGTGTTGGCCATGAACTCCTCTGTATATCAAAGTACTGTAGAGTCAAATGCGAGGGCATCTGTCTGACATCTAAAGTTGGGCCAAAATTGGGTCATGCAACAGGACAATTATCCCAAGCCCACCAGCAAATCTACAACAGAATGGCTGAAAAGAAAAGAATCAAGGTGTTGCAATAGCCCAGTCCAAGTCCAGAGCACATCCTGACTCAAATGCTGTGGTGAGAGCTGTGCATAAGCAAATGCCCACAAACCTCAATAAACTGGAGCAACGTTGAAAAGAAGAGCGGTCCAAATTCCTCCAGAACGATATGAGAGACTGGTAAAGTCACACAGAAAATGAATGCTTCAAGTTATTGCTGCTAAAAGTGGATCTACAGGTAAATGACTCATAGGGTGTTCTAACTTTGTCACACATGGCCTTTTTATTTTGATGGAAAACTCCAGCTTCAGTGAAAACAGGCTTACAAAAAATGCTTTGTCTCACTACAAATTTAGTGAAATGCCGTTATAAAAACTATCAAATCCAAACCATGTATTATTATTATTATTATTATTATTATTATTATTATATGTGATATGAAACATTTGATGGAACAAACTTTTTGCATGATTTATATCATTTTAATTGGGGAACAGTTCATCTTATTCCAGACATTGAAAGTGCATGAAGTTATTTTTATGAAAGTTTTACGCATCTTATAAGTAAGTATGCTCCAGAAAGTTTAAAGGCAGACATAATGTATGGTTTACCCCTGAATTGTCAAATTTACTTCGAGAATGTAATATGGCTTGATTTACAGCTAGAAGTACTAATCTAAAGGAAGATTGGTTGATTTTCAGACAACTGCGTAATGTGTCTACAGCTGTGATTAGAAAGGAAAGGTTGATTACTGAAAACTTTTTGGAAAAATAATAAAAATTTTATTGGAAATAAATTAAATTCAGATTTTCCGTCATTTATTATAAAGGATTCATTTAAAACTGTGGATAAAACTAAAATAATAGACTGTTTGAACAAGCATTTCGTGGCCTCTGGTACACTTCATGAGTCAAATAATTTGACCTGTGATAACTTCTTAACTGTTTACTCTAGTGTAAATCATTTTAAGGTAGACCAAGTATTTGATTTTAGCCCAGTGACAGTTTCAGTGGTAAATAAGGCACTTAAATCTTTAGATAGTAAGAAACAGACAGTTGGCAGATTTAGAAAAAAACATAGTACATCCACAGCAGTTTTAAAAGTATTAAATGATTTAATAGTTTCATTGGATAATAAAAATCATAGTGCTGCTCTTTTTACCGATTTATCCAAAGCTCTGTGAATTGAAGAATGCGCTGAATGAAAGACGGGAGGAGGCGATCAAAGTCTGCCACAATTTTCATATGAAATTTAAAGGAGACTGAGGCCATCACAAATTCATGTACAGTTTATGGAGCTAATCGCTAAATTTTAGGGGGGCTGAGTAGTCCCTACAGACCCCCTAAAAATGGCCTAGTGACGCCCATGATGACACTCTCATAAGTTAAATCCAATAACGACCAACGCAAACATACAAACTGATGCATTACTGAAAACAGACAAACTGAACTGAAACAAGAGGAACTTAAATAGCAAGAATGGAATGAGGGAAAGGGAATGAGCCCAAAAGTAAGAACCATCAAAATGTTTTCATTTTTATGAGAAAAATAAGGTGGATAGGATGACCAGAATAATTAAATATTTCAATTAATATTATCTGATATTTGTGATTAGTTACTAATTAGAAAAATGTAATGATCACTTGAAAATCGAGTCAGATTAAACACAGAGCTACAATAAAATTTAAAATCAATCCCAACTTTGCAGAAGTGCAAGTAAAAGATATGCTATAGTTATACTATAATTTTACTCTCATTTTATCATTATCAATTATAAAGTCCTATAAACTTGTTCAGCATCATAGTCGGGAATCATGTGGGTCGAGTGCATTTAAATGAATGCTTTAGCTGCTGACAAGTTAAAATCTCTATCATGCTTATCCTGGTGTATAGAAAAAGTAGTGCTCATACAAACACACACACAAACACACTCTCCCCCTGAAGCTTAAACACAATCTCAGAGATCATTCATGTTCTTCACTCTCTGCAGGCTGATTAAATGCAGTATTGGAGAGGAAGGCTGTGCTGCTCTGATTTCAGCTCTGAGATCAAACCCCTCACACCTGAAAGAACTGGATCTGAGCTGGAATAAACCAGGAGACTCGGGAGTGAATCTGATCTCTGCTCTACTAGAGGATCCACACAGTAAACTGGAGAAACTAGTGTGAGTGTTATTATATTACTCAACACAATAAAATGTGAAAATACTGGCAAACAAAAACATTTAGTTTTAAAGGGATGGTTCACCCCAAAATGAAAATTCTGTAGTCACTTGTGAGTTTCTTCTGTGGAAAATAATAGATATTTTGAAAAAAAATCTTTTGTCCACACAATGGAAAACAATGGTACCAAAACATTGGTTGACAACAGTATTCAAATATCATCTTTTGTATTTCACAGAAGAAAGTAAGTCATACAGGTTAGGAATGACAGAGAAGTAAATTATGATAGTTATTATTTTTGGATCAATTATTCCTTTAAGAATCAAAATGTAAGTGATAAAATACAATGATTATACTGAATGTGCCCAAAGCAAATGTATATTTGTATATACATTTATAGACCAGTGTAAGCCAAAATGTATTAAATTTGCAGTGATTAACTGGCAGCAGCTTCACCTATAAATTACTGTATATTTTAGTTTTTTGCTGTATATAAAATTACAGTGTAGTAAAAATACTGGCAGCACATGTGCCTGTAAGTTACTGTAATTGTACAATCCTTTAGCCACTTTACAGTATGCTACTGTAACACACTAAATTAAACATACAGATGAATAATTACAAAAATTACAGACTTAAATTTAAATATTAAACTCTGTTTAAAGAGAATTTATATAAGGGGAACAGCATACACAAATGCTACTTTTTCAACCCTCTACGGACATCTTGACAATCACCATATATATATATATATATATATATAGTACTGTTTGAAAGTTTGTGAACCCTTTAGAATTTTCTATATTTCTGCATAAACAAGATGAAAAAGTTCATCAGATTTTGAAAACTGACAAAGAGAACCCAATTAAACAAATGAGATGAAAATATATACATTGTCATTTATTTATTATGAAAATTGTCCAAATAAGAAAAAGTATGTGAATCTCTAGGATTAGGAGTTAATTTGAAGGTGAAATTAGATTCTGTTTCAATCATCAAAGTGTTTTCAATCAATAGGATGACAATTAGGTGTCAGTTTATACACTGATTTATTTAAAGAACAGGGATCTATTAAAGTCTGATCATGTTTGTGAAAGTGAATTATGGCACAAGCAAAGGAGATCTCTGAGGACCTCAGAAAAAGAGTTGTTGTTGCTCATCAGCCTGGAAAAGGTTACAAATCCATCTCTAAAGAGTTTGGACTTCACAAATCCACAGTCAGACAGATTGTGTACAAATGGAGAAAATTCTAGAGCACAGTTACCCTCCCCAGAGGTGGTCGACCAACAAAGATCACTCCAAAGCAAGATGTATAATAGTTTCCAAGGTTGCAAAGAACCCGAGGATAACTTCTATGCAACTAAAGGCCTTTCTCACATTGATTAATGTTGAATTTTGTGAGTCCATCAGCAAGCAGTTCTTAGGAGGAAACCCACCAACATCACAGGGTTCAAGTCTTTCTGTACTAAAGAATGGGCTAAAATTCCTACAAGCTGTTGTGCAGAACTGATCAGCAGTTACAAAAAGGCGATTACCTGCAGTTATTGCTTCAAAAAGGGGTCACAACAGATACTGAAAGCAATGATGACAAAGTATATATTTTTGTCTTGTTTGTTTGATTGGATTGTTTTTGTCAACTTTAAGGACTTGTGTGAAAATTGTGTAATAATAATAATAATAATAATTATTATTATTATTTTATTATTATTATACAAGTTCTACAATTAAGAACAATATAAAATGCACTAAGGAACTGCTGGGTTCATGAATATTAAAGGAGAAGTCCACTTCCAAAACAACAATTTACAAATAATTTACTCACCCCCTTGTCATCCAAGATGTTCATGTCTTTCTGTCTTCAGTTGTAAAGAAATTATGGTTTTAGAGGAAAGCATTTCAGGATTTTTCTTCATATAATGGACTTCAATTGTGCCCCCGATTTTGAACTTCCGAAATGTAGGTTAAATGCAGCGAAATGATCGGCCATTTTTTGAAAAATAAAAATTTGTATACTTTTTAAGCACAAAAGCTCGAGTAGCACAGGTAATGGTATGCGTGTTCATGACGTACTATTGAATCATGTCAAAAGGTCACGCAGAACTACAGACCCAGTGTTTACAAAGCGAACGTGCAAAGACTAAGAAAGTGCAAGTAAGTCAAAAGCTGTTTACAAACAAAAAGGTACAACGTCTCAGACGATTCTGAAGTTGTAGGAGAAAATAAGATTGAGTTTTTTGCCATACTCTACGTTTTTCAGCCAGAGTACACAGACAATGAACTTAGACGTGATTCGTAGTAGTAATGGGAAGTTCAGATCATTTTACTGACTTGGACCTTTGAGTCTCGTTCAGCAAAATGAACGAAACATCGTTAATTTTAACAAAATCAGTGACACGTGACAGCCCCATAAGATGAACAAACGACTTGAAAAACCCAAAGACTTGAAACAGGTGAACTAATTCCAGTACAGAACCTAATAGGATGTTGCACATGCGTGAGTGAACGAATCTCTCCCCGAGATGACTCGTTCTTCGCAAGTCACTTTAAAGATTCGTTCAAAATGAACGATCATTCAAGAACGACCTGTGGACACGCATCCAAGAGCCTGTGCTATGCGAGGTTTTGTGCTTAAAAAGTATATAAATTGTAATTTTTCAAAAAAAATGACAGATCGTTTTGCTAAATAAGACCCTTCCCCTCAGCTGGGATCGTTTAGAACACTTTCAAGCTGCATTTAAACTACATTTTGGAAGTTCAAAATCCGGGTGCACAATTGAAGTCCATTATATGAAGAAAAATCCTGAAATGCTTTCCTTAAAAAAAATGTCTCAGTTACGTATGTAACCCTCGTTCCCTGATGGAGGGAACAGAGACGTTATGTCGTGACGACATTAGGGGTTTTACCTGGGAGCCCCGATCATCTCTGATTGAGAAAACTGAAATTTGGCTAGTGGATTTTGCATAATGCACCACTCCCCTTGTAGGGATGGAACGACTGCCGACAGTGACTGACAGAGTGAAATGTCCCAGGGAAGACACAGGTTAACCGAGCGGGAAACCTCACCATGGAAGAAGACACATATGGGATGGCCCGCAGGGAATCAAGCCATATGGACACCTAGCCCAGTATAGGGCCTGACCGGAAACCCGGGGCAAGCTAACACCTGATACTGGGCCTGGCATCAGATTGCTCAGCCCAGTCTGACTGCCGGGCGTGTTGGAGGACTCCACCAGGGTTCGCCATCAGGGGAACTGAACTGGAGAAGGACAATAGGCACTCGTATCCCTGGGTGAGGGGGAATGGCACAGCAAGCTTTACACGAGCCTGTTCTTCCCGCTACTTACTTATTACCCAACACATGGGAAGAAACTGGCTCAACGCGGAGACTGTAAAATCTTGCGAAGGTGTTTGGTGTCGCCCAGCCCGCAGCTCTACAGATGTCTGCCAGAGAGGCACCGTGTGCCAGCGCATAGGAGGAGGCAACACTCCGTGTGGAGTGAGCTCTCACCCCTAGGGGACACGGCTCGTCTTAGGATTGGTATGTCAAGACGATGTCATTCACTATCCAGTGGGCCAACCTCTGTTTGGAGACAGCCTTCCCTTTCTGCTGACCTCCGTAACAGACAAAGGGCTGCTCAGAGCTTCTGAAGCTCTGGGTGCGGTCCACGTATGCTCCGTCCCATCTAGGAGCCACACATGAACGCAGGTGCCACATGGTGCCGAGCCTCTGAGAGACCAGATCCTGCCTTAGGGGAATGCGCCAGGGTGGGGCTGTTCCGGGAACCAGAACTCATGCGGGCTCTACACAAGTATGCATACTTGCTTAGAGCCCGCGGCCAGCTGTGTGCCAGAGCATCCGTGCTGAGGGACCCCTTGGTCAGGGAATAAAATAGCTGGCAATGGGAGGACTCATGGGAAGCGAACAGGTCTACCTGGGCTTCCCTGAATTGACTTCAGATCAGCTGGACAGTCTGGAGATGGAGTCGCCATTTTCTGGGGGATGTGAGCTGTTGTGAGAGCATGTTGGCCGCACAATTGAGCTTCTCCGGGATGTAAACAGTGTGCAACGATTTCAGCCACGTCTGACTCCAGAGGAGGAGATGGTGGACGAGCTGTGACATGCGACGTGATCGTACACCTCCCTGCCGGTCGATGTATGATACAGCCGCAGTGTTGTCCGTACGGACCAACACGTGCTTGCCTTGCAGCAGTGCCCGGAACTGCCGCAAGGCCAGGTGCACTGTCAACAACTCTAGGCAATTGATGTGCCAAAGCAGTTGAGGTCCTGTCCAGGACTGCCTGCCCGTTGCACGTGGCACCCCAACCCGTACTGGATGCATCTGTTGTGACAACAACATGCCGGGACACTTGTTCTGAGGGCACCCCGGCCCATAGAAAAGCAAGGTCCGACCAGGGGTTGAATAAACGGCGACACAACGGAGTGATGGTCACTCGATGTGTACTGTGGCGCCATGCCCATCTCGGTACTCGGGAGTGTAACCAGTGCTGAAGTGGCCTCATACAAAGCAATCTGAGTGGCGTGACTGTGGCTGCAGATGCCATATGCCCCAGGAGCCTCTGAAATTGTTTCAGGGGTACCACTGTCCTGCCTCTGAAGGAACTCAGTTCAGCACTGATTGGGCTTGCTCGACAGTGAGACGAGCTGTCATACTCACAGAGTCCAACTCCATACCGAGAAAAGAGATTCTCTACACGGGGGAGAGTTTCCTCTTTTCCCAGTTGACCTGAAGCCCCAACTGGCTGAGGTGCGGGAGCACCAGGTCCCTGTGATCGCACAACTGTTCTTGCAACCGGGCCAGAATGAGCCAGTCGACTAGATAGTTAAGGATCCTAATGCCCACTTCAGGCAATGGGGCAAGGCCCCCTCCGCAACTTTGGTAAAGACACAGGGGGACAGGGACAGCCCGAAGGGGAGGACCCTGTACTGCCATGCCCGACCCTCAAACGCTAAACGTAGGAACGGCCTGTGTCGAGGAAGAATCGAGACATGAAAGTAAGAGTCGTTCAGGTCGACCGCTGCAAACCAATCCTGGGGTTAACACATCTGATGATGCGTTTCTGCGTCAACATCTTGAACAGAAGCCTGTGCAGGGCCCGATTCAAGACTTTTTTGGGTACGATGAAGTAGGGGCTGTAAAACCCCTGCTCCATCTCAGCTGGAGGGACCGGCTCGATTGTGTCCTTTGCCAGAAGGACAGCAATCTCCTCGCGCAAGACAGGGACATCTCGGACCGCCACCGAGGTCTCGAGGACGCCGCTGAATTTGGGAGGTCACCGGGCGACGCCCACAAGCTCTGTGCGAGTGGCACCAAAGGAACAACTGACGTGCTCGTGGTGGTGCAGCAGAGAAAAGTCGTGCTGGATGGCGCAGAAGGTGTTGCATTCTGACCCATCACGGCAGGACTGCCTGCATCCCCGGAGGGACTGGCCAGAGATGCCTTGGAAAGCATCCCTTGCAATCTCTTGGCTGCTGGCAAAGGGGGGCACTGTGGGCGAGAGTGAGGAGGCAGCGCGTCGCTCACTGTCAGCCCACAAGCCTGATGACCCAGGGAAAAGAGAAACTGCTCTTTCTTTGACAATGTGGGTACTGCTGGCCCTTGAGCCAGTGGTGGAACAGAAAGAAAACAAAACAAAGGATTCTCCAACCGGCCCTCCTCCGGGGGAAGGAGTGGCGCTGATCCCATCGTCTCCTGGAAGAGAGTTGCTTCCCTCATCTCTGGCCAGCGTGGCCATCAGCTTACAGGCTTTGGACGGGAGATGAGGACGATTCCTCCAAGTGGCAGCATTTTGCGGGCACAAGTGCACCACAACCGCTCTCTCCACTTGGGGTATGTCGACGCACCCCCTGGCTGCCCCACTGTCGAGGGTAGTGAGGACGGAGGAGGGAGATGAGCGGTTTCTGGCCGAGAAAGGGGTCGCCCATGACTTTGTCAGCTCCTCATGCACCTCCATGAAAGAAAGCCACCGGTGCGGATCGCAGTTGTGAGCCACGGCCCGCTCCAAGAAACCAATCGTCTAACGGGATCCCCGCTGTGGGAGGACTGACAGGTCTGCGGGGGAGCTCTCACTGTAACCCTCAGATCACTAGCTGCCAATTCTCTGAACGCACCAGAGAGAGCGGAGCAGGTAGCGGCAGCGGGTGCCTCTCCCTTTAACAGAGAGAGGCAAGATTGCAGCGAAGCCACGCTCGTACGCCCACAGTGGACGCATGAGTCGTCCACGAACGCTGCTTCAGCATGCTGGACACCCAGACACTGAAGACAATGCTCATGACCATCTGCAGAAGTCAGGTAACGACCGCAACCAAGAGAACACGAGTGGAACGGCGTCTTTAAAAAGACACGAACCGCCCGTGCTTTGCTCTTTTAGGGAAACTACTCTTTTAGTTGAAGAGCCCAGGGGAATCGCTGATGACACAAGATGATCCGGCTTTGTGGAGAATCATTCACCGACTCGGCTCCGAAACAAAAGTCTAATGAGTGGATGCACCTGCACCTCTTTATACCCATGTGCAAGGGGAGTGATGCATTATGCAAAATCCACTAGCCAAATTTCATTGGCATTTTCTTAATCAGAGATGATCGGGGCTCTCAGGTAAATCCCCTGTCGTCACAACATAACTCATAGTGACCGACAGAGGGGAAACATAATTTCTTTACGACTGAAGACAGAAAGATATGAAAATCTTGGATGACAAGGGGGTGAGTAAATTATTAAGTTGGCTTGAGACAGCCAACTTACTGATATGCTACTTAAACTTCCAGTTATTATTAAGTTGGCTTGAAAAAGCCAACTTACTGATATTGTATTTAAACTTCTTCTTCTTCTTCTTCTTCTTCTTCTGAGACCCTTTTTTAAAATGTATCTCCTCCTAGAGCTTTTAAGCTACAGCCACCAAACTCGGACCAGACCTGCAGACTGGTCTGACTCGGGTTGCTATATCTTTTCTAACTGATCCGGCTTACGGTTTTCGTAAACCAGACTGTCAAACCACCAAAAACCCCATAGACTTACATTGACGGAATGTTCAAATGAGCCAACTCCAACTGTCAAAATTCAAATCTAAACTCCAAGAATCCTTTGAGACTAAATGAAGCTTCACTTCTATGTACTATAACTAATCCATTTAGACTCATTCAAAATCATCTAATATTTCTAATCTATTTAAATCATGTTAGCAGTATGCTAATCATGCTAATTATGCCAGAACATTAGGGCTGCACGATTTGGGAAAATTTTCATATTGCGATTATTGAGGTCAATATTGCGATACGCGATTGCGATTATAATAAATGGTATTGTGAGTCAACTTGATGGGGTGAAAATGCACACACAGATTAGTGATAATGCGGAAATGTGTATTTGTAACACTAGAAATGGTTTCAAAATAAATTATTTTTACCAAATGAAATAGCATTTGCATTAATGTAAACTTATTTTCTCAGAAGTATAGCTAAATTAAATAAAATAAAAACAAACACATTTTCACAAAAATAAGATATTTTAAAGATTTTGCCCAAACAAACGGACATTTATGAAGAATGTAACATATACTCTGTGTAAACTCTTTTGAAAAGGAAACTCGATGTTTTTGGTCGGATCACAAGTGGACAATGGAGACACAGTCGTTTACACCTGGCGTTTTAATCCGTCTCTTCTGTCCACTTTCGACCACTTCTGACCACATTCCTGCATTTACATACATTACAAACTCAACTGACTGGCGTCTCTCCTGTATGATTTCATATGATTCTCTTCAGACATTAGAACTGTACATGAATTATGAGCTTCTAGAACGTTTGACCTCCTAACTGAAGATCTTTTTTACAAATATAAATAAAAACAGTATAAATAAAAATAGTCTAAACAAAAAATAGCTGTATTAAGTGCAAACAATAGTGCAGCCATAATCAAAGTAGGCTAGGCTACTCTCTCAATATTCAAAGTGCAAATAGAGACCAATTTTTTCAAGCATGATACAGAGCTATAGACAACTACATACAAATACTACATACAAATAACAACATATATGTTATGTAGCCTAATTTGCGCGCACTGTGGAACCGCTTTCTAAAAGCGCGTATTAAAATTGCTTTTGAAGGCGCGTGCGCGTTTTACTTTCGGTTTCGTTTTAAAGATCGTGCGAATTCTCAGCGGCGCTGAGCGTGCTTTCTACAATACGAGACATTCATTTAATAAACGAATTTGAAAGTGAGGGGGACACAAACGGGATTTTGAAAAGTGGATGTGGTCAAAAGTGGACAAGCTGAAAATGTTTTACACCCCTATTTACACCTGTACTTAGCATTGTCCACTTGTGATCAGATCGACGCATCAGAAAACGCATGTTAATACCAGGTGAAACAGGGCCTCTAATTCTTGCACAGTACCTCTCTCTGGTCAATGTCAGTAATCTCAAATCCAAAATATCGCCATTTTTTTTTGGCTACCAGATCAGTGTCGATCTCCTCGGCATCCATCCACGCTGCGCACACAAGTGAACACGCACGCACACGCGCACGCCACACGTGCACTGCCTATACTGAGAGACTGTCAGATTTTTTGTTTTAGTCTTTTTTGTTTGTTTGTTTGTTTGTGTTGTTAGCGGTACGGAAAATCAGCAAACTGTCTCAGAAAGTAGGTGTTCTCAAGTCCACACTTATTTAATATAATCGCAACATTTTGCCGTCATATAATTGCACAGGCTGACATCGCGATTGCGATTGCGATACGATTAATCGTGCAGCACTACAGAACATGCTAGTAACTTGTTAATCATGCTAGAATCATGCTAGTATCTTGCTAATCATGCTAGAATCATGCTAGTAACTTGCTAATCATGGTAGAAACATGCTAGCAACTTGCTAATCATGCTAGAATCATACTAGTAACATGCTAATCATGTTAGAAACATGCTAGTAACATGTTAAACATGCTAATAACTTGGTAACAACACGATAGTAACACCATAGCAATCACCCTGAATACCCTAGCAACCGCCTAGCAACACCTTAGCAACCACCCTGGGTACCCTTCTAGCAAAACGTCTAGCAACACATTTTAGCAAACTTTACAACAACACCTTAGCAACCACCCCGGTAAATCTCTTGGTAGCAACTGCATATACAGCAACACCTTTAGCAACCACCCCTGGAAGCATAGCAACCGCATAGTAAATACCTTTTAGTAACCAATTTGTGGTAGTGTGCATAAGAACCACCAACTTTAATATTAACCCCCTGAGTAATTTCAAATCCACTTAATAAACACCTTAGTTAAACCAGTCTGAGTACCCTAGCAACCGCCTAGCAACACTCTAAGTAGCAAACCACCCCGGGTGTACCCTAGCAAACACCTAGCAACACATTTTAGCAACTGCCTAGCAACACCTTTTAGTAACCACCCCCTGGGTACCCTAGCAACCGCATAGCAACACCCCTAGCAAACACCCTGAGTACCCTAGCAACCACCTAGCAACAACTTAGTAACCATCATCCTAGAAGCATAGCAACCGTGATAGCAACAACATCTTGGGAACCACCCCAGGTAGCAGCAACCACCAAAGAACTGGGGCCAGCAAATCCACCCTGAGTACCTAGCAAACCACTTAGCAACACCTTAGCAACCAGCCTGAGTACCCTAGCAACCGCCTAGCAACACCTATAACCACTCTGATGTAATTCTAGCAACCAGATAGCAATACCCTAGCAACCTAGTACCCTAGAAACTGCCTAGCAACACCTTAGCAACCACCCCAGGTACCCTAGCAACCACATAGTATCATCTATGGCTAGCAAGCAGAATCATGCTAGTAACCTGCTAATCATGCCAGAAACATGCTAACAACATGTTAATCATAAAGTAGAAACATGCTAGCAACTTGCTAATCATGCCAGAAATGCTAACAACTTACTACATCACATGCCAGAAACATAGCACAACATGGTAACAACTTGCTAATCATGCCAGAAAGCTAGCAACTTCGTTAATCATGTTAGCAACATGCCAGTAACTTGCTAATCATGCTAGCAACATGCTAACGACATGCTAATCATGCTAGAATCATGCCAGTAACTTGCTAATCATGCTAGCAACATGCTAGTAACTTGTTATTCATGCTAGTAACATGCTGGTAACTTACTAATCATGCTAGTAACAAGCTAATGACATGTTAAGCATGCTAGTAAAATGCTAGTAACTTGTTAATTATGCTAGTAACATGTTAATGGCATGCTAATAACATGCTAACAACTTGCTAATAATGCTAACAACATGCTATTAACTTGCTAATTATGCAAATAACATGCTGACGACATGCTAATCATGTGAATAACATGCTACCAACTTGCTACCAACTTGTTAAACATGCAAGAAACATGTTAGTAACATGCTAACAACTTGCTAATCATGCTAAAAACGTTAGCAACATGTTAACAACTCATTAATAATGCTAGTAACATGCTAATCATGTTAGAAACAGACAAACATGCTAGCATATAATCATGCTAGAAACATGCTAGCAGCTTGCTAATCATGTTTGAAACATGTTAACAACTTGCTAATCATGCCAGAAACATGCTAGCAACATGCTAACAACTTTAATCATGCTAGAAACATGCTAGCACGGTAATATGCCAGAAACATGCTAGCAACATGCTAACAACTTGTTAACCATGTTAGCAACATGCCAGTAACTTGCTAACCATACTGCCAACATGCTACCAACATGCTAATCATGCCATAATCATGCTAGCAACATGCTAGTAACTTGTTATTCATGCTAGTAACATGCTGGTAACTTACTAATCATGCTAGTAACAAGCTAATGACATGTTAAGCATGCTAGTAAAATGCTAGTAACTTGTTAATTATGCTAGTAACATGTTAATGGCATGCTAATAACATGCTAACAACTTGCTAATAATGCTAGCAACATGCTATTAACTTGCTAATTATGCAAATAACATGCTGACGACATGCTAATCATGCGAATAACATGCTACTAACTTGCTACCAACTTGCTAATCATGCAAGAAACATGCTAGCAACATGCTAACAACTTGCTAATCATGCTAAAAACATGCTAGCAACATGCTAGCAACTTGTAAATCATGCTAGTAACATGCTAATCATGTTAGAAACAGACTAGCAACATGCTAGTAACTTGCTAATCATGTTAGAATCATACTAACATGTTAATGATCTATCTATCTATTTATCTATCTATCTATCTATCTGACAGACTGAATTCAAACTTTAAAACTTCAAACTATTTCAGACTGAAAACCATCCAAACTTAAAACTATTTAAAACTTCGTAAACTTCTTACAATTTTTAAACTTTTTAAACTTTTCAAACTCTTTGAACTTATTAAACTTTTCAAAACTTTCTGGTCTGGCTTTCTCAAGCCAACTTAAAGGTTGTCTCTCGGGTTGCTAGGCCAGTGTTGTACACTCGTAGACTTGGTATTACTTATATATAAAATCATTCAAGGTTTACTTCCTTCGTATTAACAGCAGAATATAATTTGAAGAGGTGTAAAGAATTATGGGCTTCGCTCACAAGACCATTATCTTTTAAGCATCTGTACTAATATGGGTTAGCGGGCTTTTAGTTATGCTGCTCCATTTGATTGCAATCAATTACAAGATAAGTTATGCTTAAAAGAGTTGGTATCAATAAATGATTTTAAATGTATATTAAAGGATCTAGTTTTAGAGTCATTTGATTATAAAAGTTTTGAGTGATTTGTGTATAATTCTGTATAATGTATTTGTTTGTTTTATGTGTAACTAAATGTGCTGCCTATCTTGTCCAGGACCCTCTTGTAAATGAGTTAGTAAATCTCAATAGATTTATTTCCTGGCTAATAAAGGTAAAAAACAAAACAAAACAAAAAAAAAAATAAACAAAGAAGCAAAAGATACTGTGCTAAAGCATAATGGCCCAAAACACAACTTTAAAGACCTTTTATGTAAGAATAAGAAGTTTAAATATATTTTTAAAAACTACACTTTTTTGCCCAGAAGACCTATCGTTTCATATCGTCATATGACTACACTAATATTGAGAGTTTTGTTATTGTGATAACATGATATTAATAATATGTAACGAGGACACTGAGGCAGAAGTAGAATCCATATGTGGTTGTTTATTATAGGAAGCAGAGTACAGAGAAACAGGCAGAGGGTCAATACCGGAAAGACAGTCCAATAGCATACACAACACAACCGTAATCCAAGCAGCAGAGAGTTTAAGCAGGCAGTGGGTCAAATACCAAAGAAACAGTCCAATAAAGCAAACGTAGCAATAAGGGTAATCCAGAGAGCGATAGGCCGACCTTGAGTGTGAGTGTCTTCGTCTGATGAGTGATTGCATCTCCGATGAGGACGTCATCGATGGCTTTGATCTTTATGGGGGGTATACAAGGTTGAACGGGGATCTGGTATTTCTCCACCACAGCACGGTTGATGATATTCAGCGCTGCTCCCGAATCTATCATGGCAGTTAGTTCGAGAGACAGAGTATAATAATGGGAAGAGTGAAAGAACGGTTATTGAGAAGAGCAAAATGGTGAATATTTACCCTGTGGTTGGTTTGTTGTTTCTGGGGACATCCAAGACTGCGATGGCCTGACCCTCCACAATAGTAGCACAAATTTTGAGCGCGTCGTCTCTCCTTCTCCTCCGCTGAGAATCTGGAGATGTTAAGTTGGATAGGTTCTTCCTGTGGAGAAGGTAAGGACGTTGTGGTTGTGGGGAGTTTGCGGGGGTGATTTTTCTCGGGTTTTTGCTTGGGGTGTTGTCTCATGAGGTTGTCTATCTTACAGTGAGCGAGACGAAGTCAAAGAATGATAAATCCTCCTTACGACAGGCCAGTTCAGTCTGTAGAGTAGGATTGAGACTGTGGTAAAACATAGCGGTTAGTGAAACATCATTCCATCCACTCTGGGCAGCCAGGGTTCTAAATTCTATGGCATATTCAGCAGCTGTGCGATCACCTTGCTGGAGTTTGATTAAAACACTTCCCGGAGTTGGTCTAGAAAATAATCAACAGAGCATTTGAATCGTACATCAGAGTCCCATACTGCTGAAGCCCAATCGATGGCTCTGCCCGTCAGTAGTGTCATCAGGAATGCACATTTTGTTTCCTCGGTCTCAAATCTATCTCTCTGGTGATCGAAGTATAATTTAACTTGGCGAATGAACCCCTTACATAACTCAGCAGTACCAACGAATTTGTCAGGGAGAGCGAAGCTTACCGTCCTAGACGTGGGAGGAGGTAGCGATCGGATGTACTGCGTCAGGTGTTCGTTGACTGACTGGAGTTTGTTGAGTTGTTCCTGGTAGCTCTTCAGTATTTCGCTTTGATAAGCGAACGCCGCCTGAAGGCTTGAAACTTCCGCTGGATTCATGGTAGGCGAAGTATTCTGTAACGAGGACGCTGAGGCAGAAGTAGAATCCATATGCGGTTGTTTATTATAGGAAGCAGAGTACAGAGAAACAGGCAGAGGGTCAATACCGGAAAGGCAGTCCAATAGCATACACAACACAACCGTAATCTAAGCAGCAGAGAGTGTAAGCAGGCAGTGGGTCAAATACCGAGGAAACAGTCCAATAAAGCAAACGTAGCAATAAGTGTAATCCAGAGAGCGATAGTCAAGAGGCAGATACAGGGTCAAACCTTGAAAGCAGTCCACACAGTCAAACAATCCAAACAGGGGAAATCCGTAAACTCGAAATCCAGAACAAAGCAAGACGGCAACAGGTAATCAGACAGAGTAATGATAAACGCTCGGTAAGGCAGGTGAAACTGGCAATACTTCGCAATGGGGAAGCACATGGTGATCGCTTAAGTAGTTCCAAACAGGAAGTGGAAGTAGAAGCAGCAGAGGGAGCGTGCAGTCAGTAGTCGGGTCTCTGTTGGCATGGCATTACATAATACCATTTTTTCCTTAGTATTTATTATCTCTGAATTGGATTATTATTGTTTAATTATATAATTAGCATGATACTGTCACACATAGTTGTGAGGATTAAAAAAATATTTAGCAAAAAAGTCTTTAATGTGTAACAGGACTCGTCAAAAGCGTGAATAGATCCAAGTGCAAGTTTTATTGTACAGATCGTAGTCAAGACAGGCAGAGTCAGACGGCAGCAAACAGTAACATCCAGGGCAAAAAGGTCAAAATACCAGAGAGCAGTCCAAAGTATCAAAATAAACAAGGCAATGAAACAAGGCTATGAAACTATGACAAGAACGATGGCAAAAACAAGAGCAATGAAACAATGACCATGGAAATAACACTAGGAAAACGCTTGGTAGAGTCTGCACAAACAAAACAATACTTTGCAACCTCCTGTTTGGCATGGCACTCCTTAAATGGCTGCCAAACAGGTGTAAGGATCCATCCACTGGCCAGTTGTCTGGTTGAAGGTTTAATGCATGTTCGGTCTTTTCACAGCGCTTCTGCAAAGTTCGCTTAATTTATCAGGATTTAGTTTCATTTTTAATTTAGCTCCATGTTTAATCTGACTCCAATTTCATATGATCATTAGAATTTAGGTGTTTAATTTAGACTGATCGCAAATATCAATTAAGTATTATTAAATATCTGATTATTTCGGACTCACTATACTTTCAGTTATTCCTTCATTGGGGACCCGATGCCGCTTTCGAGTCTTGCGCCCGCGGAGTACGCAGATCTCGCGATCACGAAAACGCCAGTCTGATTGTTGAGTCAGAGGTATGTAGGTGACTAATACCCTTTTTGACAGCCGCCTACTGCTTGTCTTCACAAAAAGTGTAGTTTACTTTAGTCTTCGCCGGTACAACTTGCTAACATCAGTGATAGACAGAAATCAGGAGGTCTCAGATGATGTGCCTACTGCTCCATTCAATCCTGAGCCTGCAGTTTGCTCTATCCTGGTCGTAATTCGCGGTAGCACCAGCCTCCTCACAATCTACTAGAAATAAGGATTTCAGACAAGTCTAAAATGAATCAAATAATAACATTTTATTTGTCAGGTAAAAATGTATCATGCCAATTTACATAGCTTAACAATGAGAATCCAATTCAGAATTAAATTCAATTCCAATTAAAATGAGTACATAACATCAATTACTCAAAGATAAATCTAAGAGTGAGAGTTGCATACCTGACCGCATAGAGATACACAGCAGCATGTGAGAGATTTGGAGGCAAAGCTCCAGAGACTCTCACACACAGTGTGGGGTTCTTCTGAATACAGAATCCCCCCGTAGTGTTTTGTCACTTCGCTTATATACCCAGACCAAAACAAACAAATCTTCCAATCAGTTATAAAAGCATAAAGACCTTTTGGTTTGCCAGGAGATCTAATGACCCAGGGTCACACCTGGCTGGAGATTCTCATCCAACCCTAAGGGGAAAACACACCCCTCAGCAGCAAAACACAATTCTACAAAAGTGTTCAGTCTTCCTCATAATATAAGTGACTGCTGTGAAATTGAGACCATTTTACCAATCGCACAGAGACCTTTAGAACGGTACCAAACATGAAAGCGAAAATTCAACATATTCACAAGATGTAACACAGGTAGTATATGGACATTCTTAGTGACTTTCAGTGGAATCTTTTGGGGGAAAGGAGTGATGTCCAGGAGGGTGGGGGAACAGAGGTAGAACGGGGTGGGATGGGGGGTCAGGTCTATGCAGAGGGGGTGGGCCTGGATCATAGAGCAGTGACAGACAGTGAAACACTGGAGGACCTGGGCCATGGAGTAGTGGCAGACAGCGGAACACCGGAGGACCTGGGCTGTGGAGCAGTGGAGACAGTGGACCTCAAAATGGTGACCGCTATTACAGGCAGCACAGTAGACCGTGCGATGCCTGCTGGGCTTGAGGGTGTGGAGGCTCTGCGTGGCTTGGGAATGTGGGCTCTGCATGACTTAAGAGCAGGGTCTCTGCGTGGCGTGGGAGCTTGGGCTCTGCGTGGCTTGGGAGCAGGGTCTCTGCGTGGTGTGGGAGCTTGGGCTCTGTGTGGCTTGGGAGATGAAATGAGACCTGGAGAGGCTTCGGAAGGACGGCTGAGGCATGACGAGGCTCTGAGAGGTCAGCTGAGATGTGTCAAGGCTCTAGACGATCAGCTGAGATGTGATGAGGCTGTAGGAGGTCAGCTGAGATGTGATGAGGCTCTAGACGATCAGCTGAGACCTGGCGAGACTCTGGCATGACGGCCGTGGCTTGGCAGGGCTCTATGATAGCAGCCATGTCGTGAAGGGGATCTGTTAGGAGGGCAGCTGTGTCTTGATTTGACTCAGGGAGATCTGCCGTGACTTGACTTGACTCAGGGAGGTCTGCCATGACTTGACTTGACTTGACTCAGGGAGGTCTGCCGTGACTTTACTTAACTCAGGGAGGTCTACTGAGACTTATATAGAGCGCCCCCTCCACGCCCATTTATGAGCCTTTGCCAGTGTCTAACTATCATTAATACTGACCTGTGTCTTGAGTTTCATGAAAATCTAAGCTTATTAAATGGCCCAAAAACACAGGAAACAAATATTAAAGTTTGACACGTTGCCATGGCAACAGCATTTAATGCATCAACGACCCCTTTACAGATTGTCACGGGCCGTGTTTTGACATTATTCTGATGAAGTTTGAAGCAAATCAAGGAAAATTAAGAGGCTGATTTAAAAGCATTTTGAAAATGCTTTTAAAATGACACACTTCCTGCTGCCAGTTGGTGGCGCTATAACTTTGACTCTCAATAGTCACATCTATGTGATCGGCATTATACGACGAACAAACTCCTGAAGTTTCATCAGAATTAGACAATGTGTGCAATAGTTATTAGCCATTTCCTGTTTCTCATTTCTCGCCATAATTTCGTTGCCTGGCCACGGCCAAACCGTTTGAGATATCAAAAATCCCCTGGCAATTTTGCATCCCCAATGTCTTGAGGTCATGCTGACTTCGCCCTTTTAGGGCTCAGGCCCTAATGAAACAATGACCATGGAAATAACACACCAGCTGGCATTTCAACGTTGATTCATCGTTGAAACAACGTCGGGTACCATGGTTGAATCAAAGTTGGATTATGTTTCGATTTTGCAAATTGGATCAACGTTGACATTGTGACGTCATTTCACCTTGAAATTACAACGTTGTTTCACCGTCTTACCTTCAACATGGGTGAATTAAGGTCATTCTGTAGACGTTGGATTAACGTTGAATGAGGTGTTGATTTTGCAAGCTGAATCAACGTTGAAAACGCGACGTTGTTTCACCGTCTTACTTTTCAACAATGGCGAATACACAACTGTGCGTTCAATTAGAACCAGTTTGCATTTAGATCAACACTGGACAAACATAAAAGTTAAAAAAAAATCAAATGACTAGCAGCAGTGGATTTACTATAAACTTCAATAAACACATGATCAATTTTGTAGAATTTATTTTTAAAGAACCCAAATATAATACAAATACATTAATGCTGCTCATATATAATTGTAGCCCAGTTTGTGATGAATATAAACTATAGACATAATACACTACCACTAGAAGTTAGAAGTTTTCTAACAGTATTTTTTTTCCCCCCCAAGACATCTCTTCTGCTCCCCAATCCTGCATTTATTTGATCCACAGTACAGCCAAAAAAATAAAAAAAAAAAAAAAAAAAAAACATTTTTACTATTTAAAATGTTTTCTATTTGAATATATTTTAAGATGTAATTTAATCCTGTGATGTCAAAGCAGAATTTTTTCATCATTACTCATGATCCAGTCACATGATCCTTCAGAAATCATTCTAATATTCTGATTTACTGCTCAAAAACATGTTGAAAACAGCTTAGTACAATTCTTTGATGAATTAAAAGTAGAACATCATTAATTTCTCAAAATAGACTCCAAGCTTTTGAATAGTATGGTGTATAATGTTACAAAAGCTTTTTATTTTAAGTAAATGCTGATCTTTGGATTTTTCTATTTATCAAAGAATCCTAAAAAATGTACTCAGCTGTTTAAATATTGATAATAACAATAATAATAATAATAATAATAATAAATGTTTCTTGAACAGCTAATCAGCATATTATAATGAAGGATCATGTGACACTGCATGACTGGAGTAATGATGCTAAAAATATAGCTTTGATCAGAGGAATTACAGTTTAAAATATATTCAAATAGAAAGCAGTTATTTTAAATAGTACACACAATATTACTGCTTTTGCTGTATTTTGGATCAAATAAATGTAGGCTTGGTGAGCAGAAAAAATAAACAACTTACTCTTCAAAAAGTGTATTTTTTAACACAAATGTCAGGGTATGTCAAATATTTTGCCCTGCACTTGCAAAAGAAACCTTTTTTGACTGAAACCACTTGATCTTTTATTTTGGTGGATAATAGTTCTGTGAAAACAGGTTTACAAATGCGTCTCATTACAAGACATTTGTGCAGTGGAAATAGAAGAGTTTGAGAATGGAACCTGCAACAGAAACCAAGTTGGTGGTAAAGGGGTATAACAGCAGTCACCTTAAAATTCTTTATGCAGGAAAACCCCTGCCTTAAATGAAATGCATTTAATATTTTAAGTAGAAATGTTTCTTCAAATTATGATAAAAGGTTAGAACCAACAGCCTTGTGCATATAGTGTGGTTGTGCTTCGGGTGATCCTTGAAAGTGTCCCAGCTCTAGGTCCTTTCTGATGCCGTCCCCTTCTCTCTCTCCCACTAGTGCGCTCTCTGTACTGACCTGTATAAACAAAAACACCAAAAATAAAAACTCATAAAACATCAACTTTGATACTGTGAAATGTATTTAACTGAAAACACTGAATACAAAAATCACATACAACTAGGGCTGTAAGGATAATCGCACGATGTGGTGAGGCGCGTTTAGTCAATGAAGCCGGTACTTTGATTAGTAGTAAAGCTCCATCACGTGCGTTCAGCTGGAGCGGCAAGTAATACACAGAGCCGTAAAGCACTGACAAGCTACGCCAAAATCGCGCGCAAAATCGAATCGCGATTTTGGCGTAGCTTGTTAGTGTGTATTACTTGCCGCTCCAGCTGAACGCACGTGATGGAGCTTTACTACTAATCAAAGTACCGGCTTCATTGACTAAACGCGCCTCACGACATCGTGCGATTATCGTTACAGCCCTACATACAACATAATAAGCTGGATCCTTAATGACTTTACAAGGGGAAAGAATAAATGGTTTACTGAGAAGTTCTTAAAAAGCTGTATTTCATTTTATACCATTCCTTTAAAAAAATCTTAATTCATTTAAATTATAAAGTCATTTGCCACTATATGATATTAAGAAAACAAAAACAGAATATGTCATCTTTGAGACTGTTATTATACAATTAAAAATATAAACACGCCTACAGTAATGCATAGCATTCACATGTGAATCTCTGAAAGACAGACATTAATAAATACCAGCAACACATAACATCGAATATCTAGCGTGCTAATATGCTAATTGCGATTAGCATCTATCTTTTAACGTCTGTGATAAAGCAGTACACATATGCAAGCACACACATACACACAGGTATTTAACTTCTGCAGGTTACATGTCCTTTACCTATTTGTAAACTCATTTATTTTCTTACCTGATTTAGCAAGTACTGTATGTTTGCAGGACCTCGCAGATCACATCTACTTCCTCTGTGTTGCGGTTTTTATTCTCCGCGTTGACAGTTCACAACTCTGATTCGCTCAAAATAAAAATTTAACATGCAAATATAAAATAATTTGATAGACCAAATAATTTCAGTGAGCAGCTCACAGCCTCACTCACAAAGATGATGTAACAGTTTTTTTTTTTTTTAAGACGATGTAACAGTATTTCTAAACTTGAATAGGCGCGCACAGTTTCAATGGCCAGTGTCCTGGATGACAGCCACATTAACCAATCATGATCAAAGCAGTACGGTAAAACAACCAATAGGAATTGTCTTAGCATGGTAGTGAAATGTATTTAGTTTTATTGTTGTTAATGATAATAATTAATTTTTTAACGTACATTTATATTTTAGAATAGGTTTCAGGAAATAATAATGATCATAATAATAATTTAAAAGGCAGAAATTTTGAAGACATCATTCAACATACAGATCTTATAGCAGCACAGCAGATCATTTAGCATTAAACATTTTATTATTATTATTATTATTATTTAAGTTAAACGCTTGTTTTTGAAGGTATGCAAACTCATTTCAGCATTGATTTATAAGTGATTTTTAAACCTATTTCAACAATTTTACATTTTAAGGTATTGTTTCACTAATTTCAACCATATTTCAACGTTGAATTTCAGTCATAAGTTGAATGGGCTTCAACTGTTTACCATTCAACGTAATATCAACATTGTTTCAATGTTGAAACAACAACTGGCCTTATTTCAACCAAATTTCAACATTGAAGGTCGGTCATGTGCCGGCTGGGACTATGAAACAAGGAAAACGTTTGGTAGAGTTCACACAGGCAAAACAATACTTTGCAACCTCATGTTTGGCATGGCCCTCCTTAAATGGCTACCAAACAGGAAGTCACCAAAGAAGCAGCAGAGGCAGCGGTAACAGACAGTACATGGAAAAGGCTGGC
The DNA here is from genome assembly GCA_012976165.1 of Labeo catla. Classification (NCBI taxonomy): domain Eukaryota; kingdom Metazoa; phylum Chordata; class Actinopteri; order Cypriniformes; family Cyprinidae; genus Labeo; species Labeo catla. The sequence goes on along the minus strand of VONZ01002066.1, from coordinate 24,718 downwards.
GTGGCGTTATATAATGACCCACTCAGAAAGTAAATCCAAAAACGACCAACTCAAACATACAACTGACATATTACTGAGAACAGACTAACTAAACTGAAACAAGAGAAAATAAATGACAAACACTTGTGAAATTGAAACTAAAAATACAAGATGATTACATGTCTGTGACAGATACATTCTTGCCTGACAAATGAAATTTTATATTTGATTTGATTTGATGGTATAAGTTAACCTTGCATGTCTGAAGTTCACACTGGCTAGTTTGTGATTGTGAGATCCACGACTTCTGGTTGGCGTGAGACATTAATGCGACAACAGGTCCCTGATGAATGAATAATTGAAAGTATCCGCCTTATTTTTCATTGCAGAAGTAAGCATATGGGAGAGACTTACAATTCATTAGCCACTATAGAGAAATAGCACAAAGAATTACAATGAGCAATAAATGATAAAACTGTTAGCACTACAAACCAGTGTGTTCATAAATAGAATAATACATTAAAATAATATGGTAAGACACACCAATTTGCAAGGTCAAGCAACAAATCAAGCTGTTTTGTACAGCTAAAAATAGCTGGAAGGGAATGAGCCCAGAAGCAAGAAAATTAAAATGTTTTCATTTTTATGAGAAAAATAAAAGGTGGATAGAATGACCAGAATAATTAAATATGGCAAGTTAAAATTTCTGTTGTGCTGATCCTGGTGTATAGAAAAAGTAGTGCTCATACTAACACACAAACAAACACACTCTCACCCTAAAGCTTAAACACAATCTAAGAGATCATTCATGTTCTTCACTCTCTGCAGACTGTGGGACTGCAGTATTGGAGAGGAAGGCTGTGCTGCTCTGATTTCAGCTTTGAGATCAAACTCCTCACACCTGAAAGAACTGGATCTGGGGGGTAATAAACCAGGAGACTCAGGAGTGAAGCTGCACTGTGCTCTACTGAAGGATCCACACTGTAAACTGAAGAAACTATAGTAAGTTATTGAGTCAATGCTGTTATTTATTATCTTCTATTATAGCAGATCTTAATGTATTTTATTTTTCTCTGTATTGTACAGTATTTGACATTGGAAACGTTAGAAGCTCCAAACAAGTGAATCAAAACAACACGTCCTGAACAAGACTTGGTTAATAATTTCACACTGTAAAACTTTTCACTATACATTTGCAGAAACCTATAAAGTATTTTGGTACCTATAAATTACTGTATATATATATATATATATATATATATATATATATATATATATATATATCATGTCTTTCTTTCTTCAGTCATAGAAATTCCGTTTTTGGGAAAACAAAACATTTCAAGGATTTTTCTCCATATAGTGGACTTCTATGGTGCCCTGAGTTTGAACTTCAAAATGCAGTTTAAATGCAGCTTCAAATGATCCCAACCCGAAGAAAAAGGGTCTTTTTTATTACAATTTATACTTTTAACCTCAAATGCTCACCATTTCTTGCTCTGCAATGTGCATGAGTAGTCTGTGCATCTCTGGTTGAAAACAGTTAGTAAGTCAAAAACTCTTATTTTTCTCTCTCAACTTCAAAAATCACTGCAGAAGTACCGACCCAGTGTTTGCAATGTGAACATGCAAAGAAGATCAAACAAGATCAAACACACAACAAAAACTCAGGCAGAGCAACACAAGACAGAGCGTTTGAGGAAAAAAAGTATATAAATTGTAATTAAAACAACAACAACAACAACAACGATGGTTTAAGCTAGAAAGACCCTTTTTCTTGACTGGGATTGTTTACAACCGCATTTGGAATCGTTTAAAGCCGCATTTAAACTGCATTTTGTTCAAACTCGGGGCACCATAGAGTCCACTATATAAAGCAAAATCCTGAAATGTTTTCCTCAAAAACATAATTTCTTAAGACTGAAGAAAGAAAGACATGAACAAGAGGGTGAGTACATTATCTGTAAATTTTTGTTTTGGAAGTGAACAAATCCTTCAATATCTGCAATCTCTTTATTGTGATAGTCTCCCAACAGACATTCTGCTGACTAGGGCTGCATGACATTGGAAAAATTGCTTAAAAATTAAATAAGTAATAATTCTAGAATAATTTGGGTGCATTTGTAGGCATCTTCATAAAAATAAATGTGATAAAAAAGTATAATAAAAAAATATAAAATATAAATATTTTTACTGTTTGCCTTGTTTTGGGTTGTTTAATAGCCTACACTATTTTGAGGCAAATCAAGGATCAAATATTGAGGGGTGAAAACCAGAAAGGTGCGAGTGACATTTCATCAACTTTACAGGAGGGCCAAAACAAAAATTTACCATAGTTTGATCTGACTTTGTGTACTGATTTCAAGTGTTTATAATAAAAGTGTGTACACTCATGAATGACAGTATACTTTTGCCAGTAGAAAGACAGAGCTCATCAAGTTTTCATTTGATTATATTTATATATATATATATATATATATATCTCCGTTTCAGCCAAATGTCACTTAAGGCCTTCTGGTTCTCACCCCTCAATATGTGAACGTTGAAGATCTTAAAGTGCCCCTATTATGCCTTTTCAAATATGATCTTTCATGCAGTGTGTCATGTAGCTGTATGTGAACATAAACTATCTGCAAAGTTGTGAAGCCGACAATGCACGATAAATAAAGTTATTGTCTATCAAAAAAAAAGAGTCGGCTCACATTTGCCTAAACGAGTCGTCAGGATTTCGAATCTTTTTCTGTTACGGCCACACGTCACGAAGTAACATATTTGCATAATGTCCGCCCACGTTCTACGTCGCGAACAACTTGCCCGCCCATAAATTTCCATGTGGTTTAGGTCACATGGAAATTTACACGTACGTTATACGGACGACGCTGTATCGCTGTGAGTAAAACTGTTTTATATTCACTTCCAAAAGATGATGAATCTACAAAGATTGTATTTTCTGGCGATCGTTCAAAATACGTAGTTGTGTATGTTATGTTGTGTAACAACCCTGCACATGTCATGCTAATCGGCTAAATCACGCTTCTGTAGTTCTGTTGTTCAGCTGTGGGCCCACTGTAGTCTGACAGTTTGTGATTGATGCAGCTTGACTGTCTGTCTGTCTCATTAGTTTAAGTAATGATAAAGGATGGCGCACGAAGCGGCTTTCACACCGAATGCGAAAAGCGCTGTGCTATGAAACCCATTCATTTCAATGCCTTCCGCCCTGCGAGGACGGCTTGTTTCGGTCTCGACCAAAGCGGACGGGCAGTGGAGCGCGCACGCCGCAGACAAAGTTCAAATGAGTTGTTCAAATGAACTTTTGCCTTTCCGCTTTCGGTGTGAAAGCCGCTCAATGCATTATACAATGTTGACGTTTACAACATAGAGGTGTGCCTGGTTCGCTTACATAAGCAAATTGCGAGCACTTTCCACGGTAGACCGTGTTAACATGTCAATCAGGCACTTCAGCCGTTTCATCATCAGACTCTGGCTGGAATTGTTATGGCAAAATCGATGCCATTTTTCCTATGTATTGACAAGTATCCAGGGCTCTCAGTCAGTTACGGCAATGGGCATTTCGTTTTCTGACACGCTGTACGCGGTAGACCAATCATAAATGACTGCGCCATCTGACCAATCACAGCAGTGAGGGCTCACGGAAAGGAGGGGTTTAGAGAGACTGATGCTTCGAACTGCTTCGCGCGAGTCGTTTAGGAATCATTTAGAAATGGGGTAAAATTAAATCTATTTTTGGAGAAAGTGTTTTTTGACCTTGCATACATGTAAACCTGTTTTGGGAGTCTATTAAAACAATATTAGCAACCTTTAAAATGGCATAATAGGGGCACTTTAATGAATATGTTTATTGCAGCATAGCAGTGACAAAGTACATGTTGTACCTTGGGTTCAATGGAGTCAGAATGAACCCTGAACATCCTAAGATCAAACCTTTTATACAGTTACAGTTTTCTATCCTTCATGTAAATTAAGTTACTCCTGATGTAACAGCTGTGGTCTGTATGTTAATTAAGTTCTGACACCTCTTTGTCTGAGATGGTTCTTGTTGTCCCACACCCATTCCCATTCTACAATAGGTCACCATTTGCTCAGGATGTGATCATTCCAAATTGCACAGAAACAACACAACTGTTAACTTTCTTTGTCTCCATACCAATTAAGCCATTAAGGGAAATGAACATGATCTTCAAACCTGATTGTGTGATATTAGAGTGAACATAACCAGTCATATCCAATTATATTGCATTGGAAGCACTGTTTCCTCTCACATGACCTCTGATTTCATCTGCACCTTCTACCTCTCTTCCCCCTGTTATCCACTTCCTCTCTGTCTGTGTTTTCTACAGTTTCTTCTCTTGCTCTTTCCACTACACCAATGCCTCCTCTCTACTCATCTTTTCTCCCTTTCCTTCTCCTCTCCTCTTTTCTCACATCCTCCTCTCTGTTCATCTCTTTCTACCTGTTCATCTCTTCTTCTATTCTCTCATTACACCCCTTTCTCTACTTACCTTATAGATTCTTTCTTTATCCCACCCCCCTTTATTATTTTTAGTATTTCTTATTTTATTGTATTGTTTCCCTGCTCTTTGTATACTTTCCCTTCCTATTATTACTGTAGCAATTGTGATAAATGTGTAAACGATTAGAAAAACTGTATTCCCTGCGTTGTGTGTATAATAAATAGAGTAGTTATCAGTTTAGGACCAATTGGAAATATACCATAGTATGACAAATAACAGAGCTTTGTTTGTTGTGTTTAGATAAATTGTACATAAATGTTTGTGATTCATGTAAAACCAATAAAAGGAGCTAAAGCTGCTTTCTTCAGATATTTTAAAGTATTGGTTTGTTGTATTAACTATTATGAAAACATTTAAGAGTTTTGTGCACAGTGTTTTGAGAAAATTATGCTTTGTAATTAGTATGAAAAGAATGAAAATGTAATCTGTTTAGGACAACTGCAAAGTGTTCAGATCAGTAAACTGTTTTGAGAACAGTGACCTGAATTTGGAGAAATGTGTCAAATCAATTAGGAAAAACTATTATATGTAATACACATGGAAATCATGATGTAACTTTTTAAGTGGGTTTAACATTTTTTCTTTATACGGTACAATATAATATAAGCCTGAAGATGGTAAGAAAATTGATTAAATGTAATTCTAAAAATAATATATGACAATGTGTTGTTATAGTTTAAATCCTAATGCAGCCTCAAGAGGGCGTCATGAGATAAAACAACACAGTTTACCAGCAGAGATCTAGAGTCACAAGGAGAGAGTTTAACATAAAACATACTTTAATAAATAAACTAAATAAATGAAATTAAATATGTAAAATATGAATAATATTAAAATAGATCTAACTATGACTCCTCTGGGATTTCACAAATATTGGCAAATCTTTGCTTATAATATTTATTGTGAAGCTTTATTCCAATGTATGTTATTCAATAAGAAACAGATAATTTAGTTTTTCTTTTGAAGTATCTATTTTGGTGATACAAACAAGCAAACAAATAAACAAAACAGTTTAAAGGAGAAGTTCACTTGCGGAACCGAAATTTACAGATAATTTACTCACCCCCTTGTCATCCAAGATGTTTGTGTCTTTCTTTTTTCAGTTGATAAGAAATTATGCTTAATTATGTTCCTTATAGTGGACTTCAATGGTGCCCTGAGTTTAAACTTCCAAAATGCAGTTTAAATGCAGCTTCAAATGGCTCTAAATGATCCCAGCCAAGGAAGAAGGAAGAAGTCTCATCTAGCAAAACGGTCGTTCATTTTGAATGAAGTGAACTTCTCCTGTAATATATTTATTTGGACATATTGGGTCAAACTTACGTTTACCCCCCAAAAAAACACATTGTAGTTTTGTTACTACATATTGTAGTTAAATAGTTTTGGTGTCTACACATTTAAGTTAGCCCAGATGATTACACTTACAAAATAAATACTAAAATACTTCCGTTGTTTCCAGAGGTGGAAAGAGTAATAAAATATGCTACTCAAGTAAAAGTACTGTTACTTCAATGAAATTTTACTCAAGTACAAGTAAAAGTACTGACCAAAAAATCTACTCAAGTAAAAGTAAAAAGTAACTCTTCTAAAATTTTACTCTGAATAAAATTTACTGAGTAATTTTTTTTATTTTTTTGAACAACAGTGGTGGGTGGGTGATTCTAGTGTAGTTTAAAAAAAAAAAAAAAAAAAAAGATGGGGATATAAATTTAACCTGGTTGTTTTTAATTGAGGAAACAACTTTACAAATTAAAGTGCAATAAAAACAAATAAATAAAATACACTAAAAATAAATAAAATAACCATATAAAACATTTAGGGAAGTCATTTTAGTGCAAATGATCCCATAAAACATCACAACCACTGAATATGGCATAAACTGTGGATTCAGCAGAGCATCCTTTTGTTGAACACTAAAACAGTAGTGCAAAAGTAAGTCAAAATGGGTCAGGGACATTCAAGCATTTATGAAAAAACGGTGCCATTGTCAGATAACAGACCTGTCAAATAAGAAACGTCTAATGAACAACATGGTAGTTTTTTTTTTTTTTTAATTGCCCTGCCCTTCTGTATATCTTAACAGTTCATCCTTAATCTATTAACTTTCTGTTAAGTTTAAGCAGCAGTTGGTTTTCAAAGTTAGCCGAGTTCATCCTAGCTCGCTTTGCAGTGAACAGCAGTCCAGCACTACTGAACAGACGCTCGCATGCGGCTGAGGCAGGAAGGCCAGTGTTGAGTTTGACAGAAAGGTTTTTGATGTGTGGAAATTAGTTCAACAGATCCATTTTGTTTGAGACACAGGCAAGGTACCCGTCTAGCTCTCCTGTACCTTGTGACCTTCTGGACTTCATTGAGGAAAAGAAGTCCTCTTCATCTGATGAATGTTGCCCAACTTGCTCCACTGCGGCCTCTGCCATCTGGTCAAGGTGTTGTCTCACATAGACAAGTCCTGTTGAGCACACAACAATGCACATTACTTATTTCTGACAATTAAGTTGATTAATGTGGCAAAGAGTTGATCATAATGCAGAAACTGCAAAGACTGGTTTTACTGCACTTACGTCAAATAAAATATTGAAATCATACCTGCTTCTATGATATCAGCCCTCTCAGTCCAGGTAGTCTTGAACTTTGGCAGAAGGATTGCTGCAGCAATCAGTTCAGGATCTTTTATCATCCCACCAAAGCGCTTTTCGATACCATCCTGAACTGCTCTGATGAGGGGCAGACACATCTTGGAAGTTGTCTCTAGTCTGCTTAACTTGGCTTCTAACTGAAAGACCACCGGCAGGAGCCACCCCAAGTGCGTGTTGGTCTCAGACTGAAGGATGTTCAGAGCCGTCACCAAAGGTTTCATCACAGTGCAATACTCAGTCAGGAAAACTATTTCAGCTGGGCTCAGCCTGTGTAGCAAAACATACAACTTTCATGCAGGAATAGGTATGAAAAAGGAATAAGCAGAACAAATTCAAGCACTGTTTATCATCAGTGTCATATATACACATAGATTTAAAACAATACTCACATTTTTACTTTGAATTCTTCGCAGACATTTCTGATAGCATCCTCTCCCTTCTCTTGTATGATCCGGATGATTCTCTCCACAGCCATGTATGTAGAGTTCCACCTAGTCTGATTTGGACGAATGAGCTGGAGCTTGCATTGATCTTCAACAATTTCCGCTGCCATGTATGACCGACCGGATTTGTTCCACATTGCTTGACATTTTCCAAAGGCTGCACGTGACAGCTGTTTGTATGTATCATTGTTCTTTTCTGCCATGACAGCATCTGTTGTGGCAACTAAATTCAACAGGTGGCATGCACACCTTTGATGCGGTGGAAGCTGGTACTCAAGACCACTGTTTTGTTCCAGGGTGCTTAATGTGTCCACGTACACAGCTTGTGGGTCTTCAGAATAGTCCTGATCTGATTCGGACTCTGCTTCCTTGGTCTGGCTTTGCTCACCAAACACACTGAATGCTTTGATGAAGTTTGAGCCACTGTCAGTTGTGGTTCTTACCACTTTTCCTCTTATTCTATACTGACAATGAATGTCATCAAGAGCCCCTGCCAGGACATCAAAGGTGTGAGACCCTTTCAATCTCTGACATGCAAGTGCGGCGGATCTACGCTCCAAGGTTTCTTCATCTATCCAATGAGCTGTCACTCCTATGTAACTCTGCTGGTGCGCTGTCCAGCAATCGATAGTGGTGGCAACATAGGTGACTTTACTGAGGTGCGACACCAAAGTCTTCTTCAACTGATTGGCGGCTCCATCAATTCTGTTCCGGAGAGTTGGTCTGGAAATGACTTTGCATTGAGGATTCAGTGCAAGTAAAAGGTCTCTAAAAGCAGGTTGTTCGACCAAAGAGAATGGATGAAGACCCTCACAAATGAAGTTAATCATGAGCTTGTCGACCTTTGCCTGTGGCACACGTTTCTTTGCACCAACTGCCATTACATCACTTATTTTTGCTTGTTTGGTTGGGATTACTGGTGGTTCCAGAGCTCCCTTCCGTCCTGCCACAAAATCAGTGAAGGCCTTCAGCTTTAATGGATGTTTTCTCTGTAACCAAAATATTTATAATTTAAATAAATGTTCATTAAACACACAGAATTTGAAATTTTTACATTCTTATATATATATATATATATATATATATATATGTGTGTGTGTGTGTGTGTGTGTGTGTGTGTGTTTCTACACACATCACATTTTGTCTTTTACATTATTGCTGACTAAGCTGAAGATAAGAACATGCTTATGAAAAACAGTGGCTATATTAGACTGCCAAAAAAAACAACAAAAAAAAAACACACTGAATGTTAACCTTCACACAGTTAAATTTGATGTAACCTCATATACATACATAAACAGGTGTACATTTTAACATTTTTTATTAAAAAAATAAGCCATTCTGTCTACTGATAATAAAAAAATATTGTTTAATGACCTTTACTGATCATAAAATAAAAACATTGTTTATCTCAGTAGCAGTCCACGACTTCAGTCTACTGCAAGTTATGCACTTTCACAGCAAAAAAAACTGTTACATTTTGTCATTTAACTTACGATAATGAGAGAAATCGCAAATGCAGAGTCAGCTCACGATTGAACTCAGTGACGAATCAAAACGCTTTGATTGGACACCGCATTCTCAACAAAATTGTATGATTGATTATACAGTAATGCCCCAATTCTAACGAATGCGACATCTGCAGATCTATTCTAACTCTTTTCATAGACTTAAGTAAATCGTGACACTGGTAATAGCTTAACGTTAATTGTGCATTGACAATTTTGTCCTAAGTTCCTGTTCATTTCCAACCCTAGTGCTAACCAACATTAGCAATGTCATGCACTGATGCAACGCAACAGAACAATAATTACGTAAAAAATAAATAAATAAATAAAAAGAAGTATGTTTAGCTTACCTCAACATGCTTGCGCAGGTTTGATGTTGAGCTTTTGTAAACTGCCAATTCAGTCGTCTTGGCCAAACAAAGTTACACCGCATAATAAAGCTGTTACCTTTCTTGCACTTAAATTCAAAGTGGTCTTATAAATATGGTCATGGGTTTGTTTCTGAAGAATTCAAATTCAACAGCATTTCACTTTCATCTGGGTCTACATCATGTGTGTCTGTCTTATCCGTCTCCATCTTTCTTGAGCGCACTGCGTTTGTTCTCCCCGCTCATCAAGCATTCAGTAGTTTCCGGCGCGCGCTCCCCTCCTTCCCTCCACGCACAATTTTTTTTTTTTTTTTTTTGGTTTATTTAATTTTACTATTTTTTTATTTTTACTCAGTAACGGATAGGATTTAAAATGTAGTTAAGTACAATACTTAAATCAAAACATACTTAAGTAAAAGTAAAATTACAAAATGTAAAAGTTACTTTAAAAAGTAGAAGTACACAAAAAACCTACTCAATTACAGTAACGCGAGTAAATGTAATTCGTTACTTTCCACCTCTGAACATATCTACATGTAAGATTCAGGAACTCAAATTATTAGAATGCAGCTATTACCTTTGAATGAACTCCAAATCTCGGTCTGTCTCCTCCTGGTAACGTTACTCCGGAGTGAATATATACTGCGAAAAAGTGTAATATTGGGTTATGACTCTTATTCAGGTATGTTGATTTACATATAAACCGTCTGTGACCTGAAGTGTAAAAATTTACTAGGAACTGTTGGTAACTGAATATCATCTGAACTGTTTGGGGGAACAGTTTCCATGATTCTGATTGTTGTCTAGATTACAGCAGTAAACAGAGAGACTCTGAACACAAGTGTAAATAAGTATAAATTGTTATTATTATTATTATTATTATTATTATTTACATTTCCATTGGTCAATTCACATGTGAAGAGTTTATTTGTGTTTCTTTATTCCCTGTTATTCCTGTGTTTTCTTTGTGCCTACCAACACTAAAAATAAACCGAAACTAGGGGCATTCCTCCTGTCTTGTGGGCTGATAAAGGGGAAGAAGGGTTAATATTACTTTTTTTTTTTTTTACTCAGGGAGCTACCTTGTACGTTATTAAATTTCTGAGCCTCAAACCTCATCAGTCGCTACTGCAAAAGACAGTGGCATATTAAGCAAGGCTGGTAAAAACATACTTAAATATATAAGTATAGGAAGTAAATGTACTAGGGGTGGAAGACCTAGATCTTGTCATTTCCCTAGTCTTTCAAGATACATTGCAGAATATAATCTTACCCCTACGTTGTAGTGAAAATCCCTGCTACAGTTGGTATTTATTATTTATTACAGATTCATAATTTCCGATCCACATGAATTTATAAGTGCTCACGCTATGAATAACACGTTTGGAAATGTAATTTAATCTGTGATATGACTTGTTGCGATCACTGTCTTTGTTCATAAAGCTACTCATCTGATTTACTGTTCAGCAGCTCTTTGTAAGAAATCGTGTATTTGTTCAATTTAAGTCCAGTAAAACTTATTGCACTTCATCCCTTAATGAAATTAGGGCGATATGATTAAATACATCAGCGAATACCCAGCAAACACAGTACGTTGTGACGGCGTCGTCAGTTCGTCGTCCTTTGGTCAGCGCGACATTACTTTATGGCCACGTTGTGAGGACGTCGTGGCAAAGTTCCATTTTTTAGAACACTCCCAACAAACATGAGACGTCCACCCGACGTGCAGATCATGTCTATATTGCGTCGGTCGGTCCAGGACCATATTTGTACTTCTACACGACGTGCAAATCCAGTACGGTATCTGGCCGTCGGACTACGACGTCCCTTGGACGTAGATATGCAGTTCAAAATTTGAACGTCTATGAAGGGGTTTTCCTGGACGTCTGTAGAACGTGCAGAACAGGTTCAGGAAATCGACTAAAGAACTTTTTATACAAATAAACATGACAAAGTTCTGACTTAAAAAATATATATATAATAAGTAAATATATTTTTTATAAAACATTTACGTGTTAAAACAGTGTAATATTTCTATAAAAACATCATGACAGTAACATAATGCGGCCATTTAATTATTTTATTAATATTATTAATATTATTTATTGTTTGTATGTGTAGTATTTTTCACTGGGACATTGACAGAAACAGCCGCTTACATCTATGTGTGATTAAGTTAAGTTAAAGTTAAATAGGTGTAAAGAGATTTAAATATAATAGATAAATATATTTAAATATTTAATAATAATACAGAATATTAACACAATATTATTATTTATTGTATATTTTAATAATAATAATATATTTAATAAATAAATGTAAATTTAATTTAATAAATAGATCTCTATTTAAACGTGCGCTCACGTGAGGGGCATTGTTCTCAACAGGGGGGGCGCGCCCCACTGGGGGGGCACGGAGGGATCGGAAGGGGGGCGCAAATCATGGATCGCGGAACCGGGGGGCCACCCGGGCCTGGGCGCGGGTAACTTTTGACGTCTGGTGCAAATTTTGACATACAAAAATACATAGCCTATAGACTCATATGGATTATTCATTGAAAGGTCGCGATCTCGATTCAAACACACGCAATCTTACTGCTATATGATGATGATTTCGCCATGCCTATAAAACCTTTGAAATCGCAGTCACATCGGAATATTTAAACCTGCTTTCGCGCAACCGCTGATCCAGAGAGAGCTCTGCTCATGTAAGTTAAGCTTTGTTTGAACAAGCTTTATGACCAGGATACACGGTATAGGTTACATTTCTGTGTTGCAAACATTGAATAATAATTAAAGTATTCGGATAAATGCTCATTAAAGCCCTGCACGGGCCTCATATATATTTCCTAGACCGGCCCTTGTCCGACAGCTTATCAGAATTATTGGCCTGAGCCCGTCTTTTCTCCCCTTCTCCCAAAACAGCTTATACTACTCTTTCAACTATTGAAAGTTCAGTTTTGTATGTAATGGTAAAGTGATTTTATTTCGTTTCATTATTTTGTTACGTTAATTTAGAAAAACGTTTGGAGCATTTTTGTTCATTAAATATAGCCTAAAGTTTTTGTTTTTTTTAATGTAAGGACTGTTTGATCAATTTTGCCTTCTCAAATCATCACGACTTGTTTAAAATAAAATCTATAGATATAGGCCCAAAAGAGTTCAAGTATAAAACAATGTTAGTTTCAACGTTAAACAGATAAATGTGCGCTATTAGACGCATACCCAAATTTGTGCGGAGAGTGGAAGCTAAAGGCGCACTGCAGGACACTGAGGCGCCAGCGCGATGACTTGCATTGTTTTTTCAGTGGAAACAATTTAAAATATTCCGTCAATTTTGCTCAATCTTTCGCAACTGTTAAGGGTCAACTTTTATTTGTGTGCAGTCAAAGCATCAACAAAACGTTGCAAAAGGTGCTTTTATTAAATAAAGAAAACAAACATGATGCGTTTTCTGTTGCGTCAACAGGAGCATTTCACAAATTGAACCGAAACTCAGCAAATGCATACCTCACAGACATGATACATATATCTATAGAACGCTTGAAACGATTAATTAACGAAATAAAACAAATACTCTGTCACAAAAACTCTTTCTATATGTAATCTGTAAAGATGCATTTCTCTAAAGGCGCGTCCGAGTCAGGATCGGCAACTTCATCCTTGCGACACTGAAAACACTTGTTTATTAATAAATAATTAAAATATCCCCTTATTTTCCCCGAAACATTCATTGTAATTACGTTTGCTGGTGCTTTGTGGCATTTTCAGCCTATTGCGTGCGCTTGAACGCGGATCTTCCAGCTGCGCTGATTTGCTGCTGCTGGCGGAGACACTAAACGCTTTCCGAGTCGGTCTCGAAAGTGAAAGCGAAAGTGAAGTCTCGTGTTGTTTCCACCAGCGCGGAAATTTGTTTTCATCACCATAATTGGTGTATGTATAAAATATCAAAATAAGGAAAAGCCTAAAACAGACCCGAGGCCCGGCCTGAGTCTGAACTATAACTTGAAAATTGTCCCGAAGCCCGGACTTATTTATAACATTTTAAATGGACTAATTTATAAAATTAAATAAAACATTTTAACTAACTATACTCTTAATATTGTTTTAATATTAAAATGCAGACTAGCATGTAAAATGTACAATCTTACAGACTTTATAGACCCCCCACACCTTCCAAATTCGTATAACATCCGCCCTAAATAGTACTGAATATTATATAGGGCGGACAGTATGCGAATGCTTGAAGAATGCAAAGAACGAATGAAATGCAACATGCTTTACACGTAAAATAATACTTTTTATATAGTTTTATAAAACTCATAATAGTTATTTTAAAAATCATAAGTTATGAAAAGTATAACAAAGTACAAAAATCCAAAAAAAAAGTAAAAAAAAAAAAAAACCTATCTATCTATCTATCTGTTGGAGGGGGTGGGGGGGCGTGCGACATGATAGGGGAGGTTTGGGGGGGCTTTAGTTCCAAAAGGTTGAGAACCTCTGGTTTAGAATATTGGCTAACGTTCCAGAAACGTTGTGGGCACGTCCTCAACAGACGTCGCTAGTTAGTCCCATGGGGAACGTTGTGGCGACGTGGTCCTCTGGTCTCTATAGTATAGGTCTACCAGTATTTTATTTACAATTTATTTACAATTGTTAAATATAAAATGCTTACAATTTAAAATGTTAGATATTTATTCGTTAAGACTGACATTTATACATGCTAGAGAGATATTCAAGGCTTTAGAATGTTGGTGACGTTCCAGAAACGTCGTGGGCTCGTCCTCTACAGACGTTGCTAGTTGGTCCCATGGGGAACGCTGGGACGTGATCCCATGGTCTCTACCCAGCATACACAGTATGTTGTGAGGACGTCGCCAGTTGGTCGTCATTTGGTCAGCGTGACATTACTTGACAACGTCGTGAGGACGTCGTGGTAACGTTCCATTTTTCAGAATTTTGGCTAAGGTCCCAGAAACGTCCTGTGCACGTCCTCAAAAGACGTCGCTAGCTAGTCGCATGGGAACGTTGTAGCGACGTGGTCAGCTGGTCTCCAGATAACTTTATATATTATTGCACTACATGTATTTGGCCTATCTTTTTAAGGTGTATACCATTTGGATAGCCTATAATAAGGGAAACATACTGAATTAATCAAGCATTTTGCATGATGGCATGAATTGTTATAGAAATATAATAATTATGCCGTCATTTAAAATGTAGATATATATTTGTCATCAAATTAATGGCAAAACAAAAACCAAATAGTTTGTTAGCGAATAGCAATAATTTATGCTTGTGAATGACAGAAGAAATTTATTGAAAAACGACATGGGACAAGTGAACATTTAAACCAACGCACGTCACTTTTTGAGTACTGCGTAAGTGCGCGTGCCCGTCACTTTAACGGTCAACTTCCAGCAGACGGACACGAAGGAAAAGGTAAGCGCTATAAATCTATTTTTATTAATCGTTTTTGCTGATATAACGTTAGATATCATGTAAGACGAGTAGTGTTTTGTATTTTTGTAGGTTTTCTATATTAATTTCGTAAATAAATGCCATGTTTGGTTAGCTTATGTCGCGGTCTGAGGTAACGTTAACTGCTAAAATCATGAGATAAAATTGTATTCCTTCTTTTTAGTTTAGTTTGAAATGTGACACAATAAACTATACAGTATTCACTGTCAAATTAAAAAAACAACTTAAACCGTAATAGCTTGACTGCCTGCCACTCTCGCTTTATGTTGCTCATGCTAGCCATATTGTAAGCTTGAATATAAACTACTGTTTAAACGTTTAATTAGACCGATGCTAACGAAATCACCTTCAGTGGATGTGGGAACAATAATTTCCGCATTTCCCCTCGAGCAACAGACCTGTAAATTGTGTCATTTGCTCACTATTGGTGTTAAAGGTGTTTTTTACATGCTTGCTTTTTATGCTAGTTAACGTTACCTGTCATTCACAAATAAGATCTGATACGTTCGTTTTAACAAATCTTTTAATAAATAAGTGGTTAATTTTCTTTTAATAAACAAGTGGTTAATTTTCTTGACTGCCAATGAACCAGGCAATGATTCAGTGAGTTGCTTATAAGAAAATATTCTCATTTGTTACTACCTAGTAGACTAAATATTTTATTCATTGTTGTAAAACTAACATTTTTGTCAGCAGGTGGAGAGATAGTCTGGGCAGCACCAAGCCGACAATTATTATGATTATGAGTAGGGATGATTATCGAGAACAGGTACTGATTTGGCTCCTGACTTGTTCAGTACTGAAAAACTGATATAAGCTACAGGACCAACAGTGCTGCTATTGGTGTTTTTGTGATGTTGATTCTTTCCTCTTTAGAAATAACTGCATATCATCCAAACCATCTCCAAATGAATGGCTGCAAGGATCCAGGATCAAGAGATAATCCATCATGAAAACTGTGTTTCATAGGAATCAGCGAATCCTGGGTGACAAACTAAACCGCATTGTTTCAGTGACACTCAGGCACAACTATAGATTTAAATTGATTTTAGTGGCTTATATGTTTATATTTCAGGCCTGCCTGACCATTCTGTTGCCCTAGATGTGAAGACACGCTGGAACTGCATTTCTCATGGTTGAAAGAGTTGCGCATCAATATCCAGACATACAAGAAGCCTTCCTGGACCCACACGACAAAATGCTCAGGAGGAGAGGCAGGTAATCCACAGGGTTGGATTTCATAATTTACTCATAACTAGATAGATATCACTTAAAGGAAAAGTCTACTTCCAGATCAAAAATTAGGGGTGCACCGATACCGGTATGTGGTACTGTACGAGCTTGACGAGTTAATATCGTTTTCTCAAGTTTGTAGTTCTGTCAGATATGTATGGAGTCAAAATAGGGTCATATATATCTGCAAAATAAAACAATGTTTTGCAAACAAAAAATATGTTTTGCAAATAAAAATAGAGTATTGAGAAAAAAATTGCTTTTTTGCAAGTAAAAAAAATAATTGCAAAAGAAAAGTTAACCCCTGAGAGAAAAAATAAAGTTTAGCAAAGTAAAACTTCAGCCGTATTGACTTTGCAACACATATTTCCCTTTGCGCCGCTCCTTTAAATCCGCGTTTCAGTCATCCGTGCCTTTGCGGCGCAAGCTTTCCTTTGCGCTTCATTTTTCTTTGCGCCTCGCTTTGTGGCACTGATTTGACGTGGGGGAGGGGTCAAGAGGTTGGGGTGTGTACAAGGGACGAAGGCGCGTCCCTCTCGTTACGTCATCAGCGCGAGCCCCAGACCGAGTGGATCGATCGAAATGGCGGAGCAGAGACATGCGGGTGATGGATCTCAGGTATGTATTATTGATCGCTTTCTTCAAGTTCGCTAGATAGACAGATAACTATATGTAACTATGTGTATCAACGCGTTTGCTCAAGTTAAGTAAGTTAGAGATCAATTAATGCGGTTAATGTGGCGATTAGCAACATGCTAATCGCCGACGCAACGTTAAGTGTGTCGGCGGCTGTCCATTTCTCTCAATATGGACACTTTTCACGTTGTTTTATAATTAATAAATAATAATAATTATTCTCCACGCCCTAGTTGTATTGTGGACTATAAACGATGCCAAAGGTGTCTCTCAAAATATACTGTAAATTGAAAACAAATAATGCAAAACAAATGCCTTGTATGTGCAAACATAATTTGAAATAAACCTCTTTCTGATTCCGAACAAGTTGATTTATATACAGTAGGTCACATCCCTGTAGACTATGTATAAAAGCTGTGATGTTTATGTGATACATTGTTAATGCACTTATTCTAGATCAGTAGTGTGAAACTCAATTCCTGGAGGGCCACAGCTCTGCACAGTTTAGCTCAAACCAGCTCCAACTCACACCTGTTTGGAGGTTTCTAGTAATCCTGAAGATCTTGATTAGCTGAATCAGATGTGTTTGATTAGGATTTGAGCTAAACTGTGCAGAGCTGCGGCCCTCCAGGAACTGAGTTTAAAACCACTGATCCAGATAATCCTATATGATGTTGTCATGACACATTTAACAGAGAGAATATTCAGATGTCTGTACAGCTGCACAGAATTTAATAGGTCTTCTGACCCAAAGCCTTGGTCCGATTCAGTCAGCTCAGGGTCAGCAGCAGCAGCCACAACAACGACAGCAGCCTCCTGCTATTTCTCAGCCTCGAATAGAGCAGGATATGGCCAGGTTGCTGCATCCACATCTAATTATCTTAACAATTGTCTTTTGAACGTTTAATATTATAATTAACATTGTTTTATTATTTGTAGATCTTTTCCTGGGATGTTTAAAAAAGCAAAGAAGAAAACTCCAAATCCACAAATACATGTGAAAGCCACATCTTGGAAACCATTTCCTGTTTCCATATATTTAATGAGCAACAACACTGACACCTCACCCACACCTTCTGAAGAGCTTGAACTACTCCAGGCCGGACTAGGAAAACGGGTGATTACAATTTCATCCAATGTGAACCATTCGGATGTAAGTACATTTTATAGTACAATCTAATTTGTTAGTTTGTGCCATCTGATTTTAGAGCAGTATTATTTCTTTATCACCCTGCGAATAATGCATAATTAACTGCTTCAAAGTAATATTCCAGTAATATTCCACTTTCAAAACATGCAGAGAGGAATGAACATAATTTGCTTAAACATGGTAAAATGCTAATTAGTATGTATAAAAATGACAAACAAATGCACGTAAAATTTTCAATGTGATAAAGATTTAGTCTTTACTTTGTACGGTTGTTTGAGAACCCTTGTTCTGTTTCATGTTTATTTCAGTTTGCAAGCTCCTTGAAGCTGAATTTCCAAAGATGAGGTCACTTTCTGGAGGGTGCTTACTTTATAAGGCACCAGGTATGCTGTAATGTCAACCAGAACAGACACAAACATGAATATCTGAGTAGAGTATACTGTAGTGTAAGTAATTTCCATAGGTAGTTATTAATTGAACATTTCCCCTGGCATTCCTACCTTAAAGCCCAGGCTACAGCCTTTTTTAATAATATTACACCGGGAAGTGTTAATAGAATATGGGAAGTACTGTTTTTTTGACATTGTTTTTTGCTACAGTATAAAGCCCAATTATATAGTAAAGACCTTTTATTGCTGGATTTGTTAATGTGTTTTTAAATTGTCAGGTGGGAATGGAAGAAGAAAGCTTACGGTTGTCCCACCAGACTCAGAGGGTTATACAGGCAGCCTTATCAAAATGGCTACCACCGCTGGAAGAACAGCGCTGTATATGGTCCCTCTTCAAGATGAGTTATGTCTTGATCCACTGCCATTCTCAGCAGAAGAGTTTGCGAAGATGCCAAAGGTTGAGTGTCGTACTTGTAAAACAACAATGCCACTACCAGTTTTGTACCTGCATGTTAAGTCTTGTGGTGGCTGCACACATTCAGCTAATGATGAGGTATGTTGTTTATTTTTTAGTAGAATTTATTATAACATTTTTTAGTTAAGTTTTCTTTTAGGCAGAATATATATCTCGTTTTGTCATTTCAGACTACTGAAGATGATGATGTAAAAGTAGTTGGTGAGATTACCAGAGCAGTTACCCCTACAGCCCCAGCTTCTACACCTACACCCACCACTTCAATACAAACTTGTTCTCCTACACCCACCACAAGTTTTGAGGTGAGCTCAATGAAAATGCTGTGTTTTTAATATATTCAAAATATTTGAGAATACATTTGCTTTCAATTTTAATATAAGTGCATAAGGACCGGTGCAGTTAGTAAAATTAATTAGATGCCATGTTAAGATTTTATTACTAACGGTAATGGTATTTTCTTTGTAGTGCCTTATTGTCAAGCACTTTTGATTAATTGATTGTAATTATACTGTCTCTCATTGGTACATAAAGACCATTTTGCAAGAGGTAAATAACACTGGTTGAGAAGAATGCCCTGTTTTTATAGTTTTAAAACACTACACAAATGTTAGAAGTCAATACAATTAACTAAACATTTAGAACTGAATCAGAATGTTTTTTTGTAAAGTTAAAAAAAACTGAAACAGGGAGTGCTTGTTTAGATCTTGCAAAATACTTAGTGACTAAAGTATTTAAAGTGAGCAATTAAACAAATTACTTGATTGGAATTTGGAAGTAACCAATTGTGTTTTAATTGGGATGTTATTGTGTAGTACTTTATCAGTTGTCCTTTTGCCATTATAGGATGAGGGACAGTGTCCCATTTGTTTAGACACATTTTCACAGACAGAGTTGCCCATGCATGCAAGTGTTTGTGGAGATGGGTAATTTTTAATGATTTGAAAAGTTATTTCAATTACAGACATTTAATAAGGTTATGTATTAAAAACATGTTATAAGTATAATAAGTGTTACAACATGTTGTAAATGTTATAAGAAGTCAATCTAACCATTGGGGATATACTCAGTATATTACAGACACTGGATTATGAGAGCAGTCCTCTGTGTGGCACACCTGTACAGCAAAACCAAGGCCCAGGCATGAAATGGTACAGTCTATTTATTACATTTTAACAACCCTGAGACCTCAGAATTCTTTACTAATCTTTTTTTCCTGTTTTTATAGTCCAGATGATGTATTGCGTTTGTTGGCAAGTAGGGTAGATGACAGCAAGGATTTCAAGATCTGTGTTTCTCGAACTGACTTCTATCAAAGAGCTACAGTGGTACAGTGGCAAAGACAAAAGAGAGGAACCCCGGGCAATACTTGGTGTGTAACATTTTTGGGGGAAGCGGGTGTTGACACAGGTGCCATTCGTAAGGAATTTCTTTCAGGCAAGTCAGGTTCACAATCGCTTTATTAGGTTTTTATATTCATCATAACAATTTAAAGTTTAGAAAAACAATTAACAGTTACCACATGTGTCATTATGAGATTTGGTATGTTTTAATGTGCTCATAATTGTACAATGTAGTAAATAACATTCTTTTTTAACATGTACGTGTATATTTGTTTGTAGATTTGATTGGTGAGATTGAGAAACACCTCTTTGAGCATAGAGGACACCAGAGAGGGAAGAGCCCCATCTACTCCCTAAGTAATCTGGAGAAGGGATTTTTTAGGTTAGCGATATTTTACATTGTAGTAACATGTCAGTTGTTGTTTTTGCATACAACTAAATATTACTTTGTATTCTTTCGTTCAGGACTGCTGGAGAGGTGTTTTCTGTTAGTCTCGCTCAGGGTGGGGCTGCACCATTTTAGAAGTGGTTTCATTTTAGTAATATAATATATAGGAAAATTATTATTTGCCAAGTTAAAAAATAATTGTCAAACATTTGTTCCTTACAAAAAATATTAGTAGAAAATGGATTGCTCTTAGTACCTCATTAATGGTTTCCTGTAGCTCATTGGTTAGATAACAGTGCTAGCATAGCCCAAGGGCTTGGGTTCAATCTCAGGGATTGCACATACTTAAAATAAATGTTATTATAGTAATAAAGTCGCTTTGGATAAAAGCCAAATGCATATGTGTATATGTACCTGAAAATGGATGGTTGTTTTTTTCCACAGGCTGATGCAGACTTCATCATGCAGAATATTCTTCCGAAAATGTCGGAGAAGGGATCAGTACGAGAGACTTATGAAACAGCTATTATCAACTTTCTGCAAGACTTTCTCCAAGAAATTGAAAGCTGTGGTATGTATGAACTGACAGAGTTGATTTAGTATAAATATTGTTAAGAAAACTGCAGATTACACAAATTAATGTTAAAATGTAATTGATCAAATTCAGACAATACCAACCCTAGAGATAACAAGTTCTTTTGCTTGTAGAGGATAACCCTGACGGAGACATCCTGCCCTTAACTGCCCCCCGTGTAATGCAATGGCTCACTGGCCAGGGACACAAACCTCTTCTAATGTCAGAACTTAAAGAATTCAACATTTCTCTTCATTTTGACCATGAGTGTATGCCAGAACATAAAATATGCTTCCCAGTTGTAAGTGCCTGTGCCAGAGAAATTACATTTCCCACAGTACAGTTCTTTTAAATCAGTCATGTTGCAAGCCATTCAGTTTGACAACGGTTTTATCAGATTTAAAATGCTACTAAATGTATGTAATTGTGTTCAGGGAAAAAAAAACCTTTTATACATTGGTAAATGTTTGTATGGTTTTGAAATTTACTGTGTATGTGTAGAGAACACAACCTGTTACATATTGTAACATTTTATTTTAATGCATGTGTTAAGAGAACACAAGCTGTTATACAAGTCTTTTTTCTGCTTTAAATATAGCCAATACAGAAAATAAAACAAGCATGCAATGTCAACTTAAGTTTGTTTTTTATTGAATTGGATGTTCATTTGCTTCTAAATGGATTATTTGGTCACTAGTCATTTCAATGATTGATTTGGTGTCAATTAAGAATGAAGCAGCACAAAATTCTCTATACTCTAAATGTATTGTTTTACTAGTACTTTCACGAGTTCGCCAGTCAGAATGGGCAATGGTAAACAAACTTGGCTTGTTGTCCTTAATGGACGCTTGAACCCGAGGCTCGGCTTGAGCGCAGAGTTAATTTTTTCCTGTACATCCAACGAGTTTTTGCGCCACTTCCGGCCGGAGCTGTATCTCTTCTAGTCATAACCCTGTTACGGTGCAGTCCGGCGACATGACAAAGAAAGTTGATCTTGATTGATCCACTTGTGTTCATTTGAAGAGCTGATTGGTTCACAGATAAAACCTTATAGAACCAAGTTAGAGTTCGACTTTCTAGAACAGAACCTTTTTGTTTTCTAAATAAAAAGTCCTAAAATGTACAATAAATGTAAACTTAAAAAAAAAAACATCACATAATGTAAATAAGTTGTCACAGAATAAGAATATGTGACTCAATTTTGACAAAAATGTCAGATAGAACCTTATAATTCCAAGACGACGAAATACACTGCCAGTATTTTACAGTTAATTTACAGGACAACTTTTATTACACTGTAATTCTCTATACAGAAAAAAATACAATAAAATGACAAAATATACAAAATGTATACAAAATAAACTGTATAAAAACACAGTACTTTACTGGTACAAAAATACTTTATAGATTCCTGCAAATTTATAGTGAATAGTTTTACAGTGTGCAATTATTAACCTAAAATATATTGTAATTTCACACTAATTTTTTTACAGTGCAGTTAGTATGTCCAATCTACTTTTCTGTTTGTTTGTTTTGAAGACTGGAAAAAAAATAGGCTGAATGAAAATTATTATCAAAAATCCTTCACATATAAACTGCTGGATCAGTATCTGCATTTGTCCAGGTGACAGTCTTGTTCAGGACGTGTTGTTTTGATTCACTTGTTTGGAGCTTGTGAAGTTTCCACTGTCAAATGCTGTAAAATACAGAGAAAAATAAAATACACCAAGATCTGCTTTAACACAAGATAATAAATGACAGCATTTACTTAATTACTTACTATAGTGTCTTGTGTTTACAGTGTGGATCCTCCAGTAGAGCAGAGCGCAACTTCAATCCTGAGTCTCCTGGTTCATTATATCTCAGATTCAGTTCTCTCAGGTGATCTCAGAGCTGAAATCAGAGCAGCACAGCCTTCCTCTCCAATACTGCAGTTAAACAGCCTGCAGAGAGTGAAGAACATGAATGATCTCAGAGATTGTGTTTAATCTTTAGTGTGAGAGTGTGTTTGTGTGTGTTTGTATGAGCACTACTTTTTCTATACACCAGGATCAGCACAACAGAGATTTTAACTTGCCAGCAGCTAAAGCATTAATTTAAATGCACTTTACCCTCATGATTCCTGACTGTGATGTTGAACAAGTTTATAGTACTATACAGGTGATAATGATAAAATGAGAGTAACATTATAGTATAACTATGTCATATCTTTTACTTGCGCTTCTGCAAAGTTGGGATTGAGTTTATATTTTATTGTAGCTCTGTGTTTAATCTGACTCCAATTTTCAAGTGATCATTACATTTAGATTGAGTTTCTAATTAGTAACTAATCACAAATATCAGATAATATTAATTGAGATATTTAATTATTCTGATCATCCGCCTTATTATTCCCATACAAATTAGAAACAAATTACATTTTATTTTTTCTTGATTCTGGGCTAATTCCCTTCCAGCTATTTTTAGCTGTACAAAACAGCTTGATTTGTTGCTTGACATTGTAAATTGGTGTGTCTTACCATATTATTTTAATGTATTATCCTAATTATGAACACACTGGTTTGTAGTGCAAACAGTTTTACCGTTTATTGCACATTGTAATTATTTGCACTATTTCCCTATAGAAGCTAATGAACTGGAAGTCTCACCCATTTGCTTAATTCTGTGATGAAGAATAAGGTGGATACTTTCAATTATTCATTCATCAGGGACCAGTTGTCACATTTGAGTCTAACGACGACTTGATTTCAGTCAAATGGAGCAGCAGAACTAAATGCCCACTGACATATATTAGTACAGAATTTAGTGATGATTAAAAGATAAGCCCATGATTGTGAGCAAAGCCCATAATTCTGTACACATTTTTTGAATGATATTCTGCTGTAAATACAAAGTAAGTTTAACCTAAAGTGATTTTATATATAAATAAGTACCAATGTTTAAGTCTACAGGGTTAACAACGCCGACCAACCAACCTGAGAGTACAATAAACGATGAATAAGGGCTCTTGAATTTGTGATAAACCTTAATGCTCCATGATAAACCAAATCCAACAGCTGTAAACGATGTTTAGGTGCCTGAATATAAATTATATCACAGTAATACAACACTGACAAAAATGTAGCCGTTACCAATCTCTTCCCAGTTTCAACTTAAATTAACTCACTAGGTACTGAATATGAGGCCCAAAAGAAAGAGAATAATCAGTTAAAAATCCCAGGTATTTATACTTAGATACTACTTCAACCTCCAAACCCTGAAGAGTAGTAATTGAGCATGAGTTTGAGAGTGCAGGCTTTCTTTTTGTGAACATCATACGTTTAGATTTCACCACATTTAAAACAAGTTTTAAATCATTCAGTGTTTGCTGAACTACATCAAAATCAAACTGAAGATGACTCAGAATCTTATCCAATGTTTATGCAGAGTAAATCACCATCATCAGTGTATAAACGAAAACTATAATGTACAAGATTAGCACCATTATTATTAACATATAAAATAAATAATAATGGCCCAAGGACCGATCCCTGTGGTACGACCATATTTATTTACAGAAGTGAGCACCTCTATATACATTGAGATCTATC